>JAWWLZ010000082.1:146226934-146239429 GCA_035041345.1 Poliocrania exsul | reverse complement strand
TTGTGGGTAAACATTTTGGGTTTTTTCCCCTCAAACTAAGACAGGCAGCATTCATTGCTAAGGTGTTTGTCCTCTACACTTTGTCTTCTAAGGCTCTACTTTCCAGAAAGTAGCTGGACACTGACTACTGAGAGGAAGTAGAATTAATTTTTTTCCCCTTTGTTTTTATGCACGGTCTTTTCTTTATTAAACTCACAATTTATTCAGCTTGCTTTATCCCCCTGTCCCACTGAGGAGAGGGAGTGAGAGAATGTCTTGGTGGGTACCTGATAGCCAGCCTAGGCCAGTCCACAACAATCTCAGATAAAACACAACATAAAATTGTCATTCTATATCAGCCTAGATTTAACCATTTAAGAAGCTGAAATGACACAAGTGGAAAGAAATTCCTAGTGTGCTAGTATTTAATCAACAAAAGCCTCTTGAATTCTGGACAGCCAGTAGAGAATTGCATGTATAGCCTTGTCAGTTCCTGGTATCCCATGACGTACTATCATTAGCTGTTCAGACAGACTGACTGTGATGTGTGCCACTTACATTGCTGTACGATCAACTAAACTGTTATGTAGCCTCTTTGATTCTTATCTGGTATGTACTGCCAAATGATAAGTAAGCTTAGGGCCCACAGTTAAATGTCTCATGGCTGATCCCACAAATTGAGTTTACAAGAGATGGTGAAGGATCCAAGATGTTCAACAAAGTGGGTTTTTGAGCTCATGTTCACATAGTCTCAATTTTTTATTTTCTGTGTCTAGGACCTATTAAAGAGCCTCTTCAAAATCTAGAGGACCATGCAAATGGGTGTCATCATCTACATTTGTACCAGCACAAACCATGACAAAACCTGAACACGGATTGTGGTTATCTACGTCATTAAGTATTCAAGAGTATCTATATGTGTGGTGAAAATACACTCAGGCTCATGGGATATTTTATATTAATAAAGAGGTAAATCCAGGGTTAATAAGTTTCTGGATCAAATTTTCTCTTGAAATATTTCTTCTGAATTTGCTTCTGAATATGCATGTGCCTGTCCCAGCTTCATACTTTATTTTTTTTTTTTCCTGACCAGTTGGCAATGAAAACTCTTTTTAATTGTGCTATTGTTTTTCTGTTTTACGATGCTTTGGAAAATTTATTTCAACAAGACCTGATATCATTTGGCTCTGCCTTCTCTGAAGATGTTCTGAGTACACTGCCTACCCTTTCTGTCTCCTTCCCCACTCTTTGTTTATAAACTAATAGGAAGATTTTTCTCAGCATCTTTCCAATGCTTATAGCTCATTTGTTTATCCAATTTACACTCTGTAGTCATATACAGAGAGAATGAACTGTAACCTAATGAAGTGAGGACTATGTAATTGCTTCCTTGTGGAGTGGTCAGGGATTTTTCAACATGATAACCCACAACAGCACAAGGTAAAGGTGTTCTTGTACTGTATGAATATATACACTGTGTTTAAACTTGAAAAAAAAAAAATAAGGCAAGAAGTGCAGTCTGCAGGACTGATCCAAAGCTACAGAGATTCATGAAAAGACTTCTGTGTGCATTGGATCAGGCTGTAACCTAGTGAATAGATGTGAGGTATATTTAATGCTGCCAGCACAGCTGCAAGAAGAACACACACAAAAAGTAAATAATGAAGAGAGTACTTTAAGCCTGGCATCTGGGTCTTTTGACTGTCATTTTGAACAGGAGGTGGGAGGAGCCTTGCAAAATTGGATGATAATTGGCCTCTTCCTTCCCCATCGAAGGCCATCTCGAGGTTTTAAAAGTCAAAGTTAGCTTCTCTCTCTCCCTCTCTCCCTCTCCCCCCCCTTTTTTTTTTTTAATTTTCATTTCCAGTCAAATGAATGCAAATGGCATCCATAATAGAACTTGCACCCCCTGGCTCTAGATACACTGGTCATCTCAGTTTACCAAAAAAAAAAAAAAAAAAAAAAAAAGGAAAATGCTCATGAGCACAACTTTTGCATTACATCATGAAGAAGATATCAAATTAGTGAAGATCAGTATCTATCTGAATCCAGCTCACCTGGAGTTGTAAATTTTTAGGCTCAGATTCCATTACAAAAATAAACTCAAATGTATTTAGTCCCTAATGAAACTTGAGTTGGAACCTAGTCAAAAGGACACAATGTTAGTGTTTGCCCACTAGCTGACATCCCAAGAGTCATTATTTAAAACAATATAAAATACTAGCCATAAAAAATCTTACAACACACAGTCCATGCTTATTCACCTCATTTTCAGTTATGTATGTCACAAAAAGCAACAATAAATTTCAAGTAGTTTTCAAACTCTAAGATTTGATAGAATTCAAAATTTAAATGAGCAATGCTACTAATTGAATTTCAAAAGTTTGGGAGGAAATTTCTTTCTGTCAGAGACACTGTAGGTAGATTCTGTAATACGCACATATATATTTTATTTTGTTAAGTGTTTTAACTTAAATTCTTTTATAAGTGGAGGTGTGCTTTGGAATCTACTTTGGATGAATGTTTTTCTTCTTTCAAATGATTTTCTAAAGGTATATATCAGCATTATTATAATCATATATTTAGTTAGCAGTGTTAAAGATCCAGTGAAAATCTAAATTCTTCAAGGAGGGAATTAATTCACGTTACAAGTTTGTGTTTGATCTCTACAGGACCCTCTTGGTGCTACAGTAATTAAGCATGAACACAAAAGGTTTGGAATACTACCAAAGTAGCATCTCAGCATTCTTGCCCTGCCTCAAAAATAAAGATACATCATACAGGGCTAAAAGTTATCTGCACTCCTGTTTTCTGCATGGACTACAAATCACCCTGCCAACTGGGTTGTTAGAAACATGTATGAAAGCTAATACAAAAATCAGGCTATTTTAAAAAAAATTACATAGCATGAAATACAGAAGAGGAGATCAGAAGCTTGTACAATATTCTGTCATCTCAAACTAACTCCATTAATAATGCCATTTAGCACATATTTTATAGAAAAAAACAACACCCACTAAGCTGTTGTATTTTGTCTGCTGGAATAAATTGATCAACATAGGACTGCATTTTTTCCAGATATTATTAATTCTGTCCCTTTTTTGTAAGTCTATACTAATTCATTGGATACACACATAAAGCATCAGCTTGAAATAGGTATTAATTTGAGGTGGATGTTTTCTGGGAGTTTTTCCGCTTCATTATGTAAACAACACTTACATAACTCAAATCAAACACTCTGCGCCATCAATCCATGCTTACTTCTGCTCTATTATCATAGAATTATAGAATATTTGGGTTGGAAGTGACCCTCAAGATCATCTAGTTCCACCTGCTCTGCTGTGTACAGGGACACATTACATTAGATCAGCTTGCTGAGATCTCCATCCAACCTGACCTTGAACATTTCCAAGGATGGGGCACTCACAACTTCTCTGAGCAACCTGTTCCAGTGCCTCACCATGCTCACAGAAAATAATTTCTTCCTACTACGAATTTAAACCTACCCTCTTTCAGTCTGAAGCTTACCCTGTCACTACATGCAGTTGTAAAAGTCTCTCTCCATCTCTCTTGTTGGCTGCCTTCAGGTACTGGAAGGCCACAACCTGGCCCTGAAGTCTTCTCTTTTCCATTTTGAACGATTCAAATTCAGCCTTTCCTCATAGCAGAGGTGCTCCATCCCCCTAATCATCTGTGTGGTCTCCTCTGGACTTGTTCCAACAGGTTCATGTCCTGCCTGTGCTGGGGACTCCAGAGCTGGATGTGGCACAGCAGGTGTCTCACCAGAGCAGAGCACAGGGGTAGAATCCCCTCCCTTGACCTGTTGCCTATGGTCCTTTTGCTGCAGACCAGGATATGACTGGCTTTATGGGATGCAAGTGTAGATTGCTGGATCATGTTCAAATGCTCATCCACCAAGTCCCTCTCAGCGAGACTGCTCTTGATTTGTTCATCTTTCAGCCTGTACTGATACTGTGGATTCCCTAAACAAGACACAATATCTTGCGCTTGGTCTTTTTAAGCCTCCTGCTATTCCCATGGGCCCACTTCTCAAATTTCCAGTCCAGGTCCCTCCGGATGGCATCCTGTCCTTTAGATGTGCCAGATGGACCACTCAGCTTTGTGTTAACTGCAGACTTACTGAAGGTGCCCTCAATCCCTTCATGCATGTCATTAATGAAGATCTTAAGTAACGTTGGCCTCAGAATAGATGCCTGAGGGACACCACTTGTCAGTGATATTCACTGGGACTCTGAGATCAATTGACTATGACCCTCTGGACGTGACCATGCAGCCACTTTCTTATCCATCTAACAGTCCACTCCTCAAATCCATCTCTTTCAAATTTAGAAAGAAGAATGTCATGGAGGACCATGTCAAAGGCTTTACCAAAGTGGAGATAAATGGCATCTGTAACCCTTCCCTTTCCCACTGATGTGGTCACTCCATCATAGAAGTCCCCTCAGTAGCTCAAGTATGTGTCACTGTGCTGGCTGTCCTGATTCACCATACTGTCCTCCATGTGCTTTAGCACATTTTCTAGGAGGATCTTTTCTGTGATCTTTCCAGGAAGAGAAGTGAGGTTGACAGGTCAGTATTGCCCAGTTCTGCTTTCTACTGTTTTGAAAGATGGGTCCAGTTTTTCCGGTCATCTGGGACTTCGTTGACTACCATGACTTTTCAAATATCAGGGAGAGTGGCTTGGCAACTACATCAGCCAATTCCCTCAGGACTCTGGGATGCATCTCATTAAGTTTCATAGACTTATGAACATTCAGGTTCTTTGAGTTGTCATGAACCTTATCTTTGTATAAAGGTGTCCCAAATGTTTTTGGTCCAATTTATGAAAATGCAGTGTGTTGCCAGAGTAGGGTGGCACACTGACTGAATGTAGCAACCTGGACTGATTGGAAATCTAATGCTCAAATACCCTCAAAGTGTGATTCAAAAAAGTCATCAAACATGCAACAAACCGCCCTCCTGCAAAAGTCTGTTTTCCTGACCTTCATCTCTGCAAGTCACGGTGTGAAGCTCTCTCCTCAGGATGGCCACCTACATGAGTAAGAACCCCTCAGGGCTGATGCCCACCTAGTGAAATATATTCCAATGTTTATAACATTCAAAAAGTGTTAATGGGTTTTCTGGTCCATCTGAGGGCATTTAATTGAGCTTGAATTGATATGTCTCTGCCAGGGAGCAGCAATACAACAATTTGGATTTGGGAGACTGTGCTGAAAATGACTGTTCTGGAATGTTCTCCTTTGCATACTTTTCAGACAAAAATAAACAAACAAATAAACAAACAAACAAAACCCCTAAAATATTTAGATACTTGTGGAACAGAATCAGTCATTTGCTTTAAAGAAAGTGGAAAAGCTCAACCAACATTCATTCACAGGAAGGCCTCTAAGCTACTTCTTTAGCATAGTATCTCCCTTGTTGCTTGCTTTGCATTTTAAATTAGATCCTAATTCCAAAGCCCTTATTCATAGGGGTGTTCTCATTACAAGAAGAGACTAGAAGAGCATGGGTTGCTTAGTCTAGCCAAACAAAGGCTGAGAAGAGATATGATTGCTGTCTATATATACATCATGGGGTAAACACAGGAGAAGGAGAAGCACTATTTAAGTTAAAGGACAATGTTGTCATAAGAACAAATGGGAATTAGGTTGCTATGAATAAATTTAGGCTGAAAATTAGAAGAAGGTTTCTACTCATAAAATCAATAAAGGTTTCGAACAGAATGGGTAAGAAGAGAGCGAGGAAGGAGAGAAATAATCTATTTTAAAGAAAAAGCTAATTCAGGTTATACAGAAATTTATGATGGTAGTGCCGTGATAGCAAACTCTTCATCCAGGAGGCTCTTTCCAATCATATAATCTTTGACTTCTTAATAATTAAAAATATAATAAAAACAAAACAAAACAAATTTAAAAAATTTAAAAATATTTTTTAAAAATTTAAATTTTAATGCTTAACAATAATCTAAACTGTAATAGGTGGAACTGGATCTAATACATTTTGTGATATCTTCTGCAAAATAGATCTCATAAAACATTCAGGAACAAAGTGTTAATCTGAATTATCTAGAGATCTAGAGAGAGTTCATCTCAAAAGTGTTCAGCATAGCATTAAGTTGATATCAGTACCTTTTTTTTGCAAAATTTAGTGCAAAATAATAATATATGTTAGAAGGCAAAACTTTCAAGAGAAGGAGAAAATGAAGGCAACAATAAAAGAAAAATTGCAAAATTGCAGAGGGAAAGGCATTCACAGTCTGTGGGCAAACCAATGCGCTCTGATGGATTGCGCTTCACAAATCTCACCTCTGCAGACTTCATAGTGTTGCAACTGAGATGATATAATGTGTCTTAATGGGTTTTGGGTTGAGTGGGGGTTTTTTTGTTGGTTTTGGTTTTGGTTTGGTATTGGTTTTTAATTTTTAATGCATGCAACCTCAGACACTTTTCTGCCCAAACAGACAGTTTGGAGATCAAACACAGAATTCTTTGTCTCTCTGCACCTGTGTCCATGTTTTTTTACCTACTTTAAAAGTATGTGGTGCAGACTGGAGATAGAGAAGTGCTATGTGGTCTATTGGAGGGTTCATCTTGGTTCATCTGGAGGTCTGGACAATTGTATGTAATGGCACTCTCTCAGTCTCTTGAAAGCACATATTAAACATCCACCACATCAAATGGAAGGGTTTCCAAATATCACAGAGCCAGTGAAGTAAGATATTTAATTCACTGGGGTTTTTTTTTGTACTCTTACTCGTTGATAAAGCATAGAGTCACAGCATAGTTACATTTTCACTGGCTGTCCTGTTTGTAGCTCTATGATGGATTACATTTACTAAACATTCCAGGATGGAGCTCCTAGTCTTATTCTGTTCCTCCACATTTTCCTGCAGTTTGAGGTCCTGGTAGATGTTTGGACCTCCTGTGCATCAGCAAAACAAAAATATGGCTAATAACAGTTGGGGAGAATAAGACCCACAGAAAATGTAAAGGTAGGACCAGCCTTTTTCCCAGGCTCATCTATTCACTGCATATGAGTAACTCAGTGTGAGTACAGGTGTGGCATTTGGAAGCAGTCAACAATCAAAAATCTCTCCTAACTTTAAAAATGATAATAAAAAATGTACTCCCAGCAAGGTCTGTTTGCTCAGAAAGGAAAAAGAAAAAAAACCCCAACTCTCAAACAAAAAACCTAAAATGAACTTAGTTTATATATGATTGGAGTAGCTCGGCAGAATACTTAAATCTTAAAACAAATCGTCTTTGTAATCAGAATGTAGGAAGATTACTTTAGCAAAGTCTTTGAGCTATTTAGGAAAGGAGTAAAAATATATGCTTTATCTCAATGTGATTTATTTATTCACCAAAGCAGCATATGAAGATAGTCTGAAATCTGACATTGTTTACGTCAGTGGCACATTTAAGGATAGTACTTTTAGTTTTATTTCCAAAATATATCATGTAATTTATGCATTTGTACAAATACTACACTTCAGAAGAAAAGCAGTGTGATTGACATCAACACTGCAAACAACACTGCAAGTGAAGGAAACCCTTCTTAATATTTTCTGTCCATTTGAGAAAAAAATATTTTAAAGTCTATGTTGGTGCTCATAGTAACATTCAAAAAAAAAAAAAGTAAAAAGACACATGAAAAGAACACAGATTAAAGCCACGATAAGAATTTAAAATTGCTAACTGTGGTGCATGCTTGCATTTATGAAGAGGGTTTGAGGGTTCAAACTTTTGAAAACTCCTCATTGGAATTCCTCTTGGATTTATCAGATCTCAGTCTTACACGCTCCCTCAATGCATATATTCACATCATACCTGTTCTGCTGTGGGGTTGATTAACTACTGGATAAACTACAAAGGGAAATGGCAGATGCTCTTGCAGTAAAATCAAGATTGAATGCTTTTCTGGAACGTATCACATGTCATTTAGGATGAATATGGTATAAATAGCTGACATTTAATTGTTCAGCATAGACATGAGATCATATCAGAAGATCTATATTTATAAAAAATACTAAAGCATTAAAAATCTGCCAATCTCCAGTGAAAAATAGGTATGTAAGAGAGGGAAAAGAGATAAGGACAAAATAAATTATTCATTACTTTATATGCAGATGCAGTCACAAATTTATATTCCTATAGCTGGTGTAGTAAGATATAATTTTTTAAAAAAGGAGTTCATTGGTTTAAGTAATTTCTTAAAGGAACAAAGATTGTAGCTAGTAAAACTAAGTTTTGCCAGTTGTATAGATGAGCACTTGCAACTGTTTACCCTCTTTCCTCTGGGTATTTTCAAGGCATTTGTCCATCTGTAGGTGAATGAGTTGTACAGTAAATATATCTTGTGGTGTAATTGGAGTAAAAAATACTTGCAAATGTAACTGTTACTTGCAAATTAGAGGTGAAAAAGAACCTTAAATTGTACTGTTGATTTGTAGCCATCTCCAAAATGTAAAATGACAACTCTTTAATATCACATATAAATGATGCAATAAGACGATCATAAAACATGAAGAAAAAAAATACCTTCTTTAATAGAAACTAGCAAATTCTCATAAAACAGGAGCTAAAATCTTCATTCACAGTCTTGGATCCAAAGCTGGTCTGTGAGTCAAGGTGACACCCACAATCCTAAAGTGGGGTTTTCCTCCTGGCACTTGATCTCTCACTGAATAAACTATTTTTACAGTGTGAAAAGTAAACCAAGGGTCAGAGATAAAAGTATTGAGAATCGTAAGTTACCATTTCTGCTTCCAGAAACCTATGGAATCTCATCAGGCTCTTCAGCAAACAGCATCTCTCATCTTACCATGATACCATTTCTGTATCATGAAACAGTGACAGCTATTTACAGTTTCAAATCAGGACAGTGGAAGGTTTGTACAGGGATCACCCATCACCTAGGAAATTGCTTGTAACATCCCATTGTTTTGCAAGTAACTTCACTTCTAGGTCTTTATTGGCATGGCCTTAAGAAATTCTTGTAAGAAAACTTGACTAAATTTCTGTGATCTGTTGTGGGTTTTTTTGGTTTGTTGTCATGTTTTGTTTTGTATGTTGGGTATTGTTTGTTTCTATAAGAGGTAATTTTAAAGCAAAACTTTTTTTTTTTTTTTTCTGACTGGCTTTAATTCTAACTCCAAGAAGTAACAGTCTTCCTGAGCTCCTGTCTCAAATAAATTTATGGATTCTGCTGAACCCTCATCACTGAAAGTGAGAGCTCCAGGGAGTTCTGGCTCCTTTTTCATTCAAAATAGAAAGTGGACAAACAAAGCAGGTGATCTTTCAAGATCTGCTGTATCTTCTTTGAGGTCATGGTTTAGTGGTAAACATGGTGCGGTTGGTAGTTGAACTTGGTGATCTTAGAGGTCTTTTCCAACCTCAACAATCCTATGAGTGTGTTGGGTTGAGCTGGCAAAATGCCAAGTGCCCAGTACAGAATCAAAGTCTCCCTCCCCACCCCCACTGAGAAAAGGGAGTTGGTATTTTGCCAGCTCAACTCAAGACAATGCATCATACAGATAAAGATCTATCTTGCCCATACTTATCCATATATCTACAGCTGTTAACATTGTTAGAAATTTTTCAATCCAAAGACACTGAGTTCATATTGTTTGAGGTTGCAAGTAACAACAGTGAGCACATTTCCATCCCAAAATAAACGTTCTAATGATGATCTGTTGTTTAGAATGAAAGCACCATAAAATGAAAGTAAATTTTGTTCTCCAAATGTTGGGTTTTTTTAGACGAATACACGTTTGTTTTTTCTCTTATGTTTTTCAAGGTAATGTTTCAAATTTAGTATAGGGTTCTATGGACTGTGTGTTTGGTAAACCAGGCAAACAGGAAAATGCTTATTTGAACTCAGCCTAACATTTCACCTTCCACTGCTGTGGTGGTCTCATTCACACTCCTGGTAAAATGGCTCAAAAAATAGAAATGACATAGCTGGCAGTTTGAGGAGTTTGAGTCGATAATAAAAGTCTAAAGATCACATCCAAGTGCAATGGCTGAGCTTTCTCATGAAACCTGTGTAATGCCTATTTACTCTGATTTCTGCTTCTGTCAAACGTATTAATCTCGCATTTGATCATTTAATCCTACATTTGATCAAAATCCATTTAATTTAAAAAGAAGAGGTTAAAAATCATACTGAATCATATTGAAATCATACTATTGTACAGAACTGTGCTGAGTAGGGCAACAAATGCTCGATTTCCCCTTCTCATTTCCTTCTCCTGGAGTTGTTTTTTTATTTGATTGGTTGATTGGTTGGGTTGTTTTTTAAATTAAATCTAAACATTAAGATGTATATCTTATTCACTTACTATCCTCTTAAATATATATTTAATCTACTCAAAATATTTGTATTATAATGCAGAACAATATTTGAAACTTTGCTGGAAGGTTTTATTCTGTTTATCTTCCAGATAGTTTCTTAAATCTTTAGCTCTTCAATAAACAAACAAACCCCAAAAGAAAACAAAATTTTTATCATAAGTTTGCAGCAGACAAAAATATAATAACTTGGTTCAACCATAGTCTTTGGACAGAATTACAGGTTATGACAAGCTTTTCCACCATTTGGTCCTTTTTTATAATCACAATCATAAATATTGAAAAAAAGCCATACTGAACAGAAGAATCTTTTTTATTTTGGAGAAAGATTCCATAGCAATGTTTTAAGGTTATACAAAAGTCACTGATTGAGCCAGGACTAATATGTTCATGTCTTACATTTCTAAATCATCAAATGATTTGGGTTGGAAGGGACCTAAAAGCTCACCTGGTTCTGAACCCCTGCCATGGGCAGGGACACCTCCCACTTGAGAGCCACTAAATGACCCAGTAGCAGCAATGCAACAATCATGGCTTGCTGGTTGACCTTGGACAATCTTCTTTATGGTTAAGCCCAGATCAGTAACCTAAACTTCAGACTTATAAAGCAACAACTTTTAAGACTATCTTTAAATCAGATTGTGTAAATTAACTGAAATCTAGTTTATCTGAAGGTTTGGTATAAATTACACTTCTTCATTGATAGCAATTCAATATAGAATTAGCAGATTTACTAGTCTGCTTTTATCTGCATGAGTTTTCTCACTACTGTGTCTCAGTACAACTCTTTTGATCTGCAATATTTCTGAATAATAATAACAATGTGCTTTTAATGAGAAAAATGTGCTCAACTTCAAAACTAAAATAAGAAAATTATGTTAATACTTTATTAAAAGACTCATATTCATGACTATATATACCCTGCAAACCTGGGTACTGTTGCAAATGAATACTTTGTCACAACAACTTTCCATCACAATCTTGTTGCACAGTATTACATTGTGGAAAGCTCAACGCTGTATTTAATGTCCTGATTTGTAAATGTTTCCCCTGCTTAACTTCTCTGACATAGCAATAGCTCATTGAAATGGATAGTTTCATTGTGTTCCCTAAATTATTGGTATTTATCATTCCTACAAATGCATCCCTAGAAGTCTCCTTACATTAGAAGCCCCATTACAGTAGGATTAGTGCAAATAGAGAATGTAAGAAAGTCTTCGTCCTCCAGGTTCTCTTTCAGACATTCATAACTAGAAAATGTTTCATAAAACTCTGGAGTGTATTGAGGATAATTTCCTTCATCAGCTGGTAAATGAGCCTACCAGAGGTAAGGCCCCGCTAGACCTACTGTTTACAAACAGAGAGGGGCTGGTGGAAGATGTAGTGATTGGAGGCCACCTGGGGCATAGTGACCATGAAATAACAGAATTTTCAATACTCAGAGATGCAAGGAAAGCCATCATTAAAACCTCTACACTGGACTTCTGGAGGGCAGATTTTGGCCTATTCAAAAGACTAATTCAGAGCATACCCTGGGAAACAACCCTTCAAAACAAGGGGGCCCAGGAGGGATGGACATGTTTCAAGCAGGAATTTTTGAGTGTACAGGAACAGTCTATACCACTGTGCCAAAAGGCCAGCCAGAGGGGAAGACGGCTGGCTTGGTTAAATAGGGAGATTCTGAAGGAAATCAGGGATAAAAAGAAAGTTTACAGAAGGGCTGGCTACTTAAGAAGAATTTACGAAGATAACTAGGTCATGCAGGAAAAAAATCAGGGAAAGAAAAGTGCAATTTGAAGTTAATTTGGCTAATTCTGTTAGGGATAACAAAAGTCCTTCTATAAATACATTAATAACAAAAGGAGGGGTAAGGAAAACCTCCATTCTCTGCTGGACTTGGAGGGATATATAGTTAACAAAGATGAAGAGAAGGTTGAGGTACTTAACACCTACTTTGCCTCAGTTTTTACCAGTAAGACAGGTGGCCCTCAAGACAACTGGCCTCTGGAGCTGATAGACAGAGGGGGAGCCGAATAGCCCCCCGTATTCCAGGAGGAAATAGTTAATGAGCCAGCTGGATCCTCACAAGTCTATGGGACCAGACGGGATCCATCCCAGGGTGATGAGGGAGCTGGCAGAAGAG
>JAWWLZ010000082.1:146212265-146226834 GCA_035041345.1 Poliocrania exsul | reverse complement strand
CCCAGAGAGGTGGTGGATTCCCCATCCCTGGAGGTTTTTAAACTGAGATTGGACGTGGCACTGAGTGCCATGATCTGTTAAATGGACTGGAGCTGGAGCAAGGGTTGGACTTGATGATCTCAGAGGTCTTTTCCAACCCAGTCGGTTCTATGATTCTGTGATTAAATTATGCAGAAAACCTGAAGTATGTATGAACTGCATAGCTGTCATTACATGTGGTAGTCAGATACTTCAAACAATTGACAAGCAAGATAGAAGAATGAAGTGCCTTTATTCAGGTTATACAACCATCTTTTGCCAGAACTATGAAAGAATGTCATATATTTCAATCTTTAATAAAATATGTTTACCATAATATTATCTTATCATTCAAATATTGCAAAAAAAATGCCCTAGAAGAAATACTAGAAGCTTATTTATGAATATCTTAATCTGGGAAAGAACTGTTAATGACAATATCAAAACAGGAGTATACAAGGTTGTTATGCACAATTTATGTATGTTTGTTTGGGGGGTTTTGTTTGGTTTTGTTTTGATTTAGTTTTTAGATTTGTTTTCTTCTTTTTTTTTGTATTTGGGTGATATTTGATAAATTAAGAACTTGTTCTTCTCTAGAATAATAACTAAAAGATTAATAGATTTTCTGTTTTAGTAATTATACTAATGGATATGTAGGACTTACAGATTCTTATTTGCCTTGTACAGGATAGTTCTTGCAGTAGGTCTGCTTTGGAAAGAAAGATTTTTTTTTTCTTTCACAATATAGGGAAAAAAATTAAATTTACATTTACATCACATATTCCAGATTAATATTGCATGAATTCATCTGTGCCAAACTGAATTTACTTAAGGTGGAGAGGAAAAAAGAAGCACAAGTTTAGGGAAGATAAAATCAGAAATTATATCTCAAATTATTAAAGGTCAATCAATTTCCCCTCCATGCCATATAGTCATTAAAGTGAGATGCAGAAGGAAATTTAACCTTGTATTTTTCCTCAATAATCTAAAATATTAATGTAATTTTTGGAAAGTAATGCCTAGGAATAGGTGTTGGAGAGATGTTTTCTTCCAGAGAGGAACATTTGCAATGTTGAGTCTTAGCAGAAAATCTCTACAATACACAGGGCTCCTTCAGGATGTAACAACAATAGAGAAAAGTTGGGATAGTGGTATTTGGCCTTATACAGTGATCGTTTCATAGTGAATGCAAGTCAGTTACAGGTAAATACCTAATCTTGATGACTCAATAATTGATAAAATAAACTTGTATATTTTCTAAAAACCATGAATAATTTCATAAGGTTGTTACCACAGTGGCATGTAGTAAATAAAATCTAAAAATAGAGAAGCAGTTCACAATCGCTGAAAGGTTATATCTTTCCTGGTCTTAATTTTCCTGTCATTTTGATTCAATTCATATGCTTGGTGGGGGCAGAATATACTTTATTTTTATCTTAAATTTATTCCTGCAGTCACTTAATGGGTTTCTTTCTATTGTTTATGGGCATCAGTCATTCACAGACCACTGTTTGAAATAAAGTGTAGGAGAAAATCATTGTGATTAACACAGCAGTGAGTTTGACTGTTCTAGCTCTGAAAGAGTTATTCCAAGGTCAAACAGGAATCCTACTGACATTTTGTGTGAATTTTACATAAAGACCACAGGTTTTTTTCAAATTAATGTTGTCCATATGTCTGATAGTTCATTTGCCTATGAATTTCTTTTTCTGCAATTTTATCAGCTCAGAAATAGCAATAATAGCAAAGTTCCGAAGTCTATGAAAATAGGTAAGAAGTTTGACAACCTTTTTGTGCAGAGCACTAAGAATTTCAATGTATTTAAATTGTAAACTCTTCAGGTTCATCTTTTTATGGTGTACAGCATCCGAATCCTCTCTGGGGATAACACCATATAATGTTATATATAAAACAATGTAACACTGTCTGAAAAACACCCAGATACGATCAGAATCTATAAATCACAAAGATTAGCGCTACAGCCACCCTGGACATCAAGCTTCAGGTCAGTTCTATAAATATATTAAAAATACTGGGAAGTAATATCCTTATTTATTGTCCTTTACACAAATCTAAGTGCTACAAATTGTTCTGTATTCACAACAGCCTTTTGTCCAATTCTATTCTTACAGACAATTGTGTGTGTCTACAGCAACACAGATCAGCCCTCCTTCTACACTGTGCCCCCTCACAGCTTCCCCTCACGTCTCTCTTCTAGTTGGCTTTGAGAGAACTTCAGCTCATTCTATGTTGATCAGGTTTTCAACAGTTTAATATATAAACGATTGATTATGTTGAGATGTAGGACAATTTGTCTTTGTTGATATTCTTTGTGACATACTTAAATATTATTTAGATGAAGCCACTTTCCAAAGAAATTACTCTCCACAGGAGCCTGAAAGTGGTAAATATATAAAATAAAAAAAAAAATAAAATAAATTGGAAGCTGTGCGGTGTTTCATGCATGTGAATAGCTGGAAGCAGTTGGTTATGGAATTTTAATGGCTAGATTATAACTTCTATTTCTATAAAGAGGCACAGTTATTACAGTTTGAAGTATGTTGTAATTTTTAAAAAGTAATTGTACATGGATTCTCCTAAACCAATAATACATCTCAGACTGATTTCCTACATTCAATATACACTAGGACACAAAGAGTGGTAATGTGAGTCTTCGGCATGAGCCTTTAGAACTAGGGGAGAAAATTGCAGTTAAATTATGTTTATTCAGAAGACGTTTTTACTTCTGTAAATCTTAAATGTAGATTTAAATCTTCATTCCTTGCTATGATTAAGGGTCAAAATGAAAAGGGGGGAAAAATAAAATTAAGAGGACCTGTTACCCCAGAATGAAGGTAGGAGCTATAGGAATATAAGTGCTATTCTCAATCAGCGCCTCACTAGATCTGGGATCTGAATAAACTGTATTTCTTCATGGTTTTGTCCTTTTTTTATGTCATAACCACACCACTCTAAGGACATCCTTTTCTCTGTCAGGTGTTCCAACTTTAACATGATATATCATCTCTACCTATATACTGATATACCTATATAACTCTATCTACAGAGGTGTCTATATCTATTGATTTTAGTCCTCATGCCATTTTTAGTCATCATCCCTGAAACAGTTGTGATTGCTGTAACTACTGGGGTAAAGAACTGAGGAGCTTGGAATGGTGCAGTAAGTGGTCACAGGTGGCCTATGCCCTTGGCAGCCTGAATGAGAAGTCACTTATTTTTGTACATGTCTGGGACCAGCCTTAACAAACTCTCTTGCTCTCAGAAAAGGGATTGATCTATACTGTCAGGTGAAGAGCCAATAAGTAACTGGGATAGAACTCCTCACTCCAGCAACGCCAGATCCTACCTCAGCAACCATCAAGGAAATCATAAACATTAAATGAAAAGTAGCTCATCTGACTGCTCAGCTTCTTATTTCCCCAGAAGACACTTGATTTTGGTTGAAGGAGGCTCTTAAAAGTTCTCTGTCTCGTCTTCAGAGACATAGAAACCTTGAAAGACCAACATGTTCTCTCTTGATAATGAGGTTCTCTGCTTGGAAATATGAAAAAGCACACTACACCAACTTATACTTTGTCCAACACAGTATTTTTTATCAGAAAATTCTTCTCTGATTGTTTGTTTGATTTCAATTTTTAATCTCTATTGTCTCCCGGCAGAAAATGAATGACAAGTTAACATCTATGTGTAGATATGTGTGAAAATGGCCGTGCTTACTCAGCTGAAGGAGTGGGAGGAGATATCTCTAGGACAGCTTCTTGTGCCAGGCTTCGACACCATCCATAGTGGTATGTTTGATCCAGCCAGTCCAGCTCCCTGTGGGAAAGATGCAGGGAATCTTGGCTCTTTCTTTCAAACATAGAAAAATTTCAAACAATTGACCTATCCTTTCCTGAAATGGATACAGCTCCTTTTGAAAGTATATGACTGCTAAACAGTCACTAAATTCAGGGGAAGTCAATTACCTCACAACATTTGACAGAGGATTAATACAGCACAAAGCATATTTAACTCCTTCCCTCCTATTGCAAATTTGTTTCAGGACCTCAGTACTCAAGTAGTCAGAAATTCATGTTATTTTTTATTCTTAGCTGAGGTTATTGTCTACTTCCTATGCCAGCTTTTATAGTGCAGTTTTTCTTCCTTGTCAGTGAATCCTGTAAATCCCAATGTGTACATTGTTTGGATGAAAATCTATTCTGGCTTATTTCTTAAAAAAGTTATTGAAGATTTTAATTTCTTTGGTTATCCAGAAGGCTTATCTTTATTTATTCCATCTCAAGATTACATTGTCAAAATTGTATTCACTATTCCTGTCAAGGTTTTACAAGAGTTGCTCAATAAATATAATGATTTTCCATCTCCACTGGCACTGCTTTTTCTGAGCCAAGCTTAGATCCCATTAGCCTTTTTCATGGTTTTGTTACCCTGCTGACTGACAATCATCCTGTGATTTACAAGTACATCCAGATCTTTGTCACCTTATCTGTAGGCTGAGTTCCCAGCTACTACCAGAAGTTCTTAATAGTTCCTGGAAGCACAACATTATAGTTTGTACTATTTAATTTTTTTCACTTCAATTCAGATATAGTAGACTACGAGGTCATATTTTCCTTTCTGAATCTTCCTCTGAATTGACAATGCCTCCTAATGTTTTGTCACTGTGGTAACACCTTTTGAATGGAAGTTTAAAAGTGGCCAGAAGAAGTAGTTGTAATTTTTAAAAAACCCCTTTTAATATAGTAATATTCATAATTCCTTGGTTTTCCCCTTCTTTAGGGGGAAAATTTCTTGGAAAATATTTTTTGTCCTCACAGATATGTATAGTAATTTTAAACAGTATGTTTCAAATACAAGAAAAAAAGTTGTATCTGAATCCTAAAAAATAATAGAGCAGAAAATACGAAAGAAATGAGCAAGTCACAAGCCTTGAGAAGGTATTTAATAAATAAAACAAATAAGCAAGCTATTGAAGTATCAAAACTGAATCTTTCCACTTCTCCGTTTCAGCTTTCTATCTGCATCTTCCAAATAGTGTACTTTTGGGAATGTTTTCAGTAACCATTGGCCTCCTGAATCCAGCCCTTTGATGAGAGACTGATGCTTTCCAGGGCTACCTCTGCCTCCTCTTCTACCATCTCATGAGCTTTTCACTCATTATCAGCTGCAAAGGCTTCCTGGGGCCTGGCTATTAGGGTAAACTGGCAAGGTTTTTTTATTTCCTAAGGGTCCAAAAACTCCAGTTCACAACCCAATCAATTCACAGGGGTTTTCTGCTATTCATCCTGTGCTCTTAGACCCATCACACATCTGTTTTGGGAAGAACCTGGCTTGAATGACAGTCCAGGTATTCCTCTCCATGAATGCAGATATTGAAATATTCTTCCTGGTTTCTCTGGTTGCCATAGCAATCTAGGGTGAGAGGGAGAGTGGTTTTGGGCAGAGCAATGTAGGACAAAAATGTATTAAATTGAGGGAGGTAAATTTAGCTGGCATGAAGCTACACTAACAGCTTGGGTTTAAAGTTCTGGGGAGTTTTGTTTGGTTTTTTCATAGAAATGGAATTTACAATGATGAAGATCAAGAAACTCTGCCAAAACCCCCTCTTGAGCAGGTGAATTAGAAGGGAAATTGGAAGAAGACGGGGGTTTTTTCCATATACATGAGTGACTAGTGACTGGTTATAGTTCAACAGGGATTTAAGGAAACATGATTATCTCACATTGCTTTCTCAGGGTTATACGTTAGACGGGATGATTCATAGGTGCAGTGAAATTGTGCTACCTGAGTACTAAACCCTAGTGTAGGCACCCTCTTACCTCTGAGCACATGAGTGCAGTTAGGTGTGATGAGTGTATGTCCACGTACTGGGGCTGGATCCAGCATTAATGCCATAAATTCCAGCTCAGCAGAATTAAACAGCATGGCTGCTCTCATCCATGCTCAGGTGTTCATAATGTTCAAAAGCTCCTATTGAGCTTAATAACTGCTACAAGTACAAAAAGCTCTGAAAATTGGGCCTTCTTTGTACTTTGTTCCCAAACTAGTACTGCCTCCAGAAAATGATGCTCATTCACTTAACCCTACCTCAGTTTGCCTGTCTATAAAAGGAGCGGAAAAAAATCCTGAACTCTCTGTAAAAAGAAAATTGCTAAAGAATAGGTCACCCACAAGCAAATATATATATTTTATATTTGATAATAACTTTATTTAATCAAAATGTTTTAATCTTTTCCTTTCAATATATTTGGTGAAAGAGTGTAGTGCAGCAGCCTCAGTCTTGAACAGTTAAACTCAAAGAACTTTACCAGAACAGTAAGGGAATAACAGAGAGGAAAATGCTGGATATAGAAATATCCAAACTGAGATAAGCTTTTGAACTGAGAGCTTCAGCAAGAGCCCAGCACATTAATTATGATGATTACATTTCACATTTCATAATTATGATGAAATATTTCACATTTCTATAGAACTATTCATTTGCAGCATGCTTACTAAACTATGTATAGATAGTGTGGAGAGGCTCCATAATAAGAACCTTTTCTGCAGCATCTCTTCCTGGAGGATAGTATTCCACTGACACAGGATACTTACCTCAGAAGTTAGGCAAAACACTTTTATCTAAAGACTCCAGTCAATCCCAGCTTACAGAGAAATAGAATTCAGTTATTCCAAATGCACATGAAAGACAGTCCTTTAGGAATTTAAAAACAAATTAAAATCTTGTTTCTTTAGTGAAGTTTCTGAGTTTCTGGCAAATTGAGAGAGACTTTACCATCTGAATATTTGAGCTACAGGCTTTATATTGGACAAAGCTTAAAACTTGAGCATGTTGCACTGAAATTTATATAAGTTCATGGTTTTTTGATATAAGAATAGCCTAAGATTGGCTGGATCAAAGGAGACTAGAAATTTATCTGAGAGGAAATGACAGTCTGCCATTATGCACAAATCTTTTTACTTTCACTATGAAGACACTCTTCAAATAAGATTAAACTACTTTTAGCAATAAAGAGCAAAAATTTGGCCTATCATAGAAGTCAATGTTAAAATTCATGTTATATCCAATGAATCTAGACTTACCTATAATACAGTTCTGTGGTGGCTTAATCCTTTCAATAGAATAGCAAAGTGATTTTTTGCTCCTCTGGTTCATTTGTGATGAGTTGCAGTTGCAGTAATTGAGGAGTTGTTGGAGGTTTGTCTGGAAATAATATGCAAGGCTCATTTGTGCAGCTGTGTAAGGGATCTTTGCCAATGTTAAGACAAATTTCTAAAGTTTTAACTTACGTCATGGCAAGATGGTACTGAATCCTATAGCTACTCATAATAACAGTAATAATAATAATTACTGCTACTACTATAATATATTAATAAGAACAATGAGCAATTTCAAAATATTTCACCCTCACTCTAAGCAATATACATGCTAAATGGAAAAAACAAACTTGTAACAGACATCAAATAAAATTGATTCTGCATTTGCAGTTCAGATTAGTGCCTGGGGCAACTCCAGCTACAGTAGAAGAGAAATGTTCTAGCCACTAAGCTCTTACTGATTTTGGAAAAAAAAAAAAAAAAAGAAGAAGAAAGACATTGAAGTCCTTTCTGCAGAAAAGTTTTATTCCAAACAGAGACAATAAAGATTTGCAGAGCAACATGGTCTCCAATTCATGCCCTCCCAACCCTTTGAAAATAATGAAAAATATGAAGGATTCCAAAGTTAAAAGTTGTATCTTCAGGTTTAGGGATAACTTATAATGGGTCTGACTGTTCCTCTGCCTTTTCAGAGAGACAGATCCACTCTGGCCCTCTCACTGGGCCCTCAGCAGGGATATAATGAACCCTGTCTCATCTGGGCTATATCTCCAGCTGCACAGATGTTCCCCTCATTAGCAGAGGTGATGGGCGAGAGGGGAAAGAGCCAGTGATGACCAATGGCACTAGTCTGAATTAAAAGATAAACAGGAAAGAGCAGAACACTGGGCAACTATTTCTCAACATTTCTCCAACAATAAATGGTTCTGTGTGTATCTATGACAACGCTACCAGGATGGAAGATGATTCCAGTGCTCACAGAATGTAAGTACTAACCTACAAACAGAACAAGAGCAGCGGAAGCAGGAAAATTAATTAGCTGTGACTAAGAAAAGGAGGCTAGAAATATTCAGAGACAGAAGTAAAAATGCAAGCAACATAATTTGCAAAAATATAAAGGAAGTGCATCAAGTGTAAACTTAGGGAATAATATAGAATCCAGGATTGTCTTTAAAATGAACTCTATGAAAAAAAAGAGCTATTGTATTATATTAGGTTTATATTAAGCTAGTTGTAAAAACAGGCATAGAGGGTTTTTTCCTAAAATTTTGCTTCCTTTATTTATTTTTTACTAAAATGTAAATTTCTTATAAACAAAAACCTGCTTTAAATGCAGTGGGAAAAGGAAATGAGGCAGACAATTAAATGCATCTACAGATGTGAAATGCATCAATTGTAACATCAGGAAACATGGGATGGACTACCAATTGTTTCAATAACTTGGTTTTCTATTAATATCTTTCTTGTGATTGACTCTGTCATTTTGGTATTTAATAAGCCTTTATCATAGATAGGGAACCCAAAGGAATATTTCACCTATGCAGAAATGGCCTGTCAAATGAAGACTAAGTTCTCAGTGAAATATTTTACCCACTCTGAAAAATATAGAAACTCTTACTAAGGCTACCTGGTTTCTCTAGACTTTGTAGGACCTTTGTTGTTTTGTTTGTTTTGGTTGTTTTTTTTTCCTACATTGTAGAGCAGCTCTAACGTTGCAGTTGTCTAATTTTACAGCTGTCCAAACTGTCAGATTTCTTGGATTCTTAAACCCTGATTTCATTTTGTTTACATATTTAAACTTCCAAAGAGGAATTTTGAAAGGAAGACTAAATGTTCATGAGCATGTGAGTGAAGCATCTAAGCTCTTATTTCTATCAGAAAATATCTAGGATTTGTTTCTATTTCCTCTTCGTAAGCAACCAGTTGACATACCCTGTGGTGCACTGGGTATCCCTGAGTTCCTGGTAGACATGACCAAGAAATTTTGGGAGATCCATGCTACTTTTGATACAGGTCAGGATGCCATTGGCCTGTCCACGTGACCAAGAAAGCCAATGACATCCTGGTCTGTATAAGCAATAGTGTGGCCAGCAGTAGTAGGGAAGTGATTGTACCTTCTGTACCCAGCACTGGAGAAGCCAAACCTCAAATCCTGGGTGCAGCTGAGGTGCTCAAGTGTGCATGGAGTAGGGCAACAACACTGAAGAGGCTCTTAGAAAGTGAATCTTACGAGGAGCAGCTGAGGGAGCTGAGGGTGTTTATCTGGAGAAAAGAAAGCTCATAGGAGACCCTACAGATATTTACAACTACCTGAAAGAAAATTGTAGGGAGGTGAGAGCCTCTTCTCCCAGGCAAGTAAAGACAGGAAAAGTGGAAATGACCTCAAAGTGAGCCAAGGGAGGTTCAGGTCGGACATTAAGAAGAATTTCTTCACTGGAAGGGTTGTTTAGCATTTGAATGGGCTGCCCAGGGAGGAGTGGAGTCACAATCCCTGCAGGTGTTCAAGAAATGACTGGACTTGGCACTCAGTGCCATGATTTAGTTGACAAGGTGGTGTTTGGTCAAAGATTGAACTTGGAACATCTTGGGGGATTTTTCCAACCTTAAGAATTCTGTGATCCTAAGATTCTATGAACTAGTAACCAAAGGCCAGGTGGGGTATTCTAGGTTTCTCAGAAGGCACAGAGAGGCTTACTACTGGGTAGCTGTATTAGTGCCCTAATAAAACTTAAATGCTAAGGAATGATTCATACTAAAATGAACTGAAGAGTTACAGTTACTCAGGTGAGTACTTCTCCAGACTCTGCTGAACATGTTAACTAGGCTTTTGCTAAATGTAGTGGAAGCTCAGAAACACTTCTCAGGTTTAGACATCAGAATATAGTTGATTACAGACTGGAGCCAAGTCTCACCCATTGTTTCCATCGAAGCACAAGCAGATGTGACCAAAGTAATGAAAAAGTGGGGAATGAAAACCCTTTAAATCTTTGACAGTGTATTGAAAAGAAATAAATAAGTACCTCATTAACTTTTATAAGATTATTCAACCATTTAAATTAGACCATGTGCTTAACAGTCTAGCAACAGCAGGGTCATATTGTGAAAGAAAAAAAAAAGGAAAAAAAAATCCAAAGAAATTTTGACAAAGTGAATGCTTACAAAACAAAGACCTCAAGTACTTTTAATTTTTATTTTATTCTCTGGTCACATACATTCTCATAATTTTTAATCTTTGTCTCTTTTTTTTTCCCCTTTAACAATGTGTTCATTGTCTTTAATCATGCTTCTTTCAGAACTGAAAAACATTCCCAATTAATTAGCACTTCAGACAGAGGTATTGAAATGCAATTACATATTTGAAGCTTTGGAGTTTTAAAAAAGTCTCTTGGAAGTTAACATCCAAGTTGTCTATTTAATTCATACAAGAAAAAGTGTATTTTAAGTTTTAGCTATTTTATTGGTGTCCCATGCATTTTCAAGATGCAGAATTATGTATGCCTTTTAGAAGCCTAAATAATTAACTTCAAAGAGAAGATCCCATTTATGTCTTATCAGGAATCAGCATCTGACAGAGATTTCACCTATTATCCTACAAAATACATGCTTAAGTCTAGCACAATGACTTCTTTTATTTGGACTAGTTCAGTTAAACCAATAGCTAACTATTTTAAGTTGAGTGGCAATTGAACAGCTTGTAGATCCAAATGGTAGAGATTGTGTTGCAAAACTATTCCTTTAAAAGGTACTGTATCGAATACACATCCAGGTAAATGCATTTGAAATAAAGTTAGGAATCTTTAAATAAAAAAAAATACATGAAGCTTCTTGGTGATTTTGGCCTTCTCAGTCTTTTGAATCTAATTTTTGGTGTACACACTCCCTCTGTTCTTGGAGACTGGATTGAGGATCTAAACTGTCTTTATAGGCAATTGCCAGAGTTGCCTTTATAGATTGCCTGTCTAGGAATTTTTGTAAATCCCAGGCTGCTGCGTTGCACCCAGACCTCTGACAGCAAATTCTCTTTGTATTTTATAGCTCAGAAAGGTTGAACTGTTTCATCGTGTTATTCTCTATATGAGTTATCAGTATTTCAAAATCTACTGAGGCCCTGCTTATTCATCAAGTACGCCACATTTACATCTTTATGCATTATTGTAACCAATTATAATTGATCTCAATTAATTTCCATTATTTTTACAAATTTGGGTAGAGAATAATACATTCTAGATTTGCACACTTTTAAAAGAATTGTGCCAATGTGAACTGAAGCATCTTTCCACGTTTCCCCTGCATGAAAAACACATGGAAACTTTGTAACAGCTCTATATTGGACATGTTATTATCATGCAATTTTGGTTGTTGTTGGTCCTCAGCATTTCCCAGGAAAGCAATTTATTTTTTACAAGAAGTGACAGGAGTTACAGTGGCATTTATAAGCTCCCCATTTTACCTGTTCACTTATTATCAATTTCTTCTGTTAACTGTCTTTGTCTTTAAGCACAGCAATATAAGTCCATGAAAATGGAGCTTTTCATCAGCATTTTTCCTAGATGCTGCACTACCACCTTGTAGACCATCAAGGGCCATTGCAGCATTTCATGCCTTGTCGGTGATAAATTATTAGGGTGAAATCTGCAGTTCCAAGTCAAAGCTATCATTTGAATCAATGTCTGTGTTAAAGTGCTATTGTCCTCCTGCTACTAACAGCTCTGTGCTTACTGGTCACAGCTCCTGTTTCAATTTATTATTTTGGCAGCTCAAAACAGGTGATTTTTTTCCCCCTTAAAGGTGTGGGACACTGTACTGAAACTATTGTCTAATATTGATTTAGAAAGAATACCTATTATCTTTTGTCTTCTGTCACTGTGTTGTTTCAACACCTGCAAAAATTGCTTCTAATAACAGTGTATTTGATTCTTTGAAAAACAGGGGTTGGAGATAGGTTGGTCTTTCATTTCAAAACATATTTTCCTTGAAAATCCAGTAATGACAGAAACATGTATTCTTAAATGCATAATACTTGTTGTTTACATTACAGCAGAGTTCATGATCTTGTATAAAAGCAAACAAACAAACAAAAAAAGAGACCTTTTGTGAAGGATACAGGCTACACACAAAAGACTTCATGTCATATTAGCCTTCATTTTAGCTCATTTTCCTCTATTTTTAATATTAGTTCTATTATTATTATTATTATTATTATTATTATTATTATTATTATTATTATTATTATTATTATTATTATTATTTTAAGTCCTCAAAGACTTAAAGAAATAAAACATTTCTGAGAGCCAGTCAGGAATTAATGTTGACAGGGCTTCAAATTGAGACATTATAAGCAGCTTTCAGGAAAATGATCTGAAGGGAAAAGACAATTGATTATAATTTGACTTACTCCTCCCCCAAAATATTAAAATCAAAGTAGCAAAAATACATAAAAGGACTTTGTGTCTACAAGCTTGTAACAGTGTGTTTTTTTCATAGGCTGAAAGAGGATTTACAGGTCTGTGATGAGTAGTTAAAAAGATGTGTCATAGACTACATATTCAAGAACATAGATTCTTTCATAACATAAGCCAGTCTCTGTGTTGCTGTACTGTAACTGTAGCAGTTTAAATTGGCATTATTAACATTATTTCCAAAGCTAGATGCTAAATGAACTTTGTTTTTGCTTCTACCTGTCGATGGTTTTGGCCACAGTTTGAATGATGGCAGAATAATTGGAATCAAAGGTGATATGAAAATGAAAAGTAAAGAGAAATCAAGTACTTATCCCAATCAATCAGTAACTGTATATAATAGGGACAAATATAAATCTTCTCTTCCCAGAGATGTTAGTTTAACTCATCCCATAATGTATAATTCACATTTCAAAAGCTGAATAATATAAATTGGGTTTTATATTCAAAATACAAATTGGCTGTAGCTCATTTTTTTAGCTTTCTCTTCCTTGAAGTTGCATGAGGAATCTCAATAAACTCTGTGTTTTAACAACATAAGTCTGGAGAGACAGAGATGCCACAGATTTATGGGTGAATTGTATACTGAAATGGAAGGGCTCTTCTCCCTCTGTGGAGATTTTCTAGTGTAATAGTGGTTCTGGGACAAGAGGCAGTGAAATAACCAGTAACATGAATACATACCAGTGCAAGAATAAACCTTAAAAACATTCCAGAGATAAAGAAAATTGAAGGAAAGACTCTTACAGCTTTTGTTGGGCTTTGGATTACCTGCTGTCTCTCCACTGGAAGATCTGAGAACCCTATTCTGGGAACCCTGATCTAGTGGATGGCAAAGACAATGAAGTGAACACGCTGTTCGTTTTGCTTGACTTGAGAAGGCCTGCAAACCTAGATTGCCTGTGTGGTAAACTATTTCAGGTCATTCTAAGAAGGATCTTCAACACAAGGACTATTATCCTTCTAAATACCATCACTGAGAAAGCAGAAAAGACAGTTGCAGCCTACATAGGTTATGAGGACCATGCACACCTGTGCATTTTGCAGATAAATCACTCTAAGAAAGCTGGCATCATAGATACTTTCCTAGCCAGTTCCATAACGATCCCTCAGTGTATCCACTGGCTAGATTTGCCTCACATACATTTTGGAGCCTTTCCTGATAAACACAATGTCCATGGAACTGTTTTGAAGGTGTCTGTAGTAGGCACTGGTGTGTTATTTGTCTCTTATACACCTCTCACAGGAAATATGACCTTAGTAATGGTGATTTCACCATTTGATGTGTTGCATCATCCTTTTGTTCCTTAATGGAATGACAGTGGGATGTTCCTTCAAATGTGCTTTAATGGATAGAGTGCAGGCTGCAGGGGGAGTCTTGTTCTGTCTCTACCCTCCTTCTCAAAGCACTCTACAAAGCCTGAAGAACTGTAGCTAGCTCTATATAAATATGGACCAGGTATCCCAAGTCTTGTGTTTCCTTTTGTCTTGTTCTCTAGGAAATAACTGCTAATATTTCTGCATATTTTGTGTCAAGTATCATAGAATAATTTGTGATTTGTACTCTTACAGGTGAATAAAGCATGGAAACAAGGTATGCATCTTCCAGATTAAAAATACAGTGTCTTACACCACTACTACAGCTATATATATATATATATTTTAATTCTTATTTTGATGAAAGAAAATCTTTTCACAGTATAACTAACACAGATGGATCCTCTTGATGAAATTTAGTGGGTCAGAGGTTCTTTGGTGGCTTCTGAGGAGAAAGATGGAAGAGTATCTGTTTTCATGGCATGTTTATGGGTTTGAGAGATTTTCATGTGTTTAGCTAGGTGGGCCTACATTTAGGCTTTAAAGTTCAGGCCAGGCCTGGGGTTGTCAGCTGTCTTAAGCTGGGCTGAGCTAGCTAACAGCTGACATCTTCTAGCCAATAATATTGTATTCCATACCATACTACATCATCTCAA
>JAWWLZ010000082.1:146164016-146189595 GCA_035041345.1 Poliocrania exsul | reverse complement strand
AAGAAAAAAAAAAAAAGGCTATTCCATCCTGATTACATGGTTCTTAGTTTCTTATTTTTGGAAGAAAACAGAGAAAGTGAAGATTATATATAAAGCAGAATAGAGCACCTAGCATGATGCAAGGATGAGATCGCTTTAGAGTATTTTCTAGGGAACTCCCGAGATATTTTTTTCTTCATGCTATATAAATGTGTGGTAGAAATATTGCTTCTGTTAAAAGCAAATATTTGTGTCTGCCTCAAATTGTTATTCATTGAGAAATTATATACCTCCCTCATTGTCTGTGTTATGCTTTTCAGTTGAAAAGAGCAGTGGGAAATGACTATTGATTTGTTGCACAATTTCTTCTTGCATTTCTACTTCATCATATTAATATAGTACATACCCTGTGTGTGTATTCCTTCTTGGGACATTATAGGACTTCTACATCAGTTCTCTCAACCCAAGAGCAAAATCCATCAGAATATTAAGTAAAAAATTCAGAGTTTCAAGTAGATTCACTTTCAAGGACTATCTGTAGAGAATACCAACATAAAATATAAAGGTCAGGTGTTCAGGTAGTGCAAATCACTGTAGGTCTATGTAATGTTTCAGCTGTATTAATTTGTAGTATCTGAGTATCTTAGAGTCATAGAATCTTGCCTATAGACCATCAATAATGTTTATTTGCAACAAATTAAAGCCAATCCCAACACTGTAATACAGTGTATAGTGGAAACTTCAACTTTCTGAATTGCTTAAGACAAAGGATCCTATCTGCTTCATTGGCTTATTCCAACAGGACTCTCCTAAAAATAAATTAGATGAAAATTCATAATGAGGTTGAGGTGTGAACTCCCATAAACTCTGCATAAAACTACTACATATCAGGACAATTCCTTTGTTGATGGTCAAAGAGGAGCAATCATGGGCATGGCTTATCTTCCTCTTCTTGCCCCTTGGAGATGAGTGTGGTGCTAAGGGAAAGACAAGTTGGAATAATGGTATCGACAGACCAGGTGTGATATATGACCTAGAGCTGAAGAGGACCTCAATTTTGCCATGTTTCTCTTATGAATGTGTATCCCTCAATATCTTATCTTAAGGCATAAGGAAACTGAAGATGGCAAGATCCATGACCCAGCTTTAGGCTCTGAAGTGCAATATTGACTTCCTGGGAATAAATGACAAGAATCTCAAACACTGACCCTATCTACAAAGCATTTAACAGAGCTCACTTTTTACTGAGGACTCACATTGATAAGAGCAACAGCCAGAGAAAAACCTGGTTGATGTGAGGAGTCAGTGGAGATGTGAAGAACAGATGAGATGTATTTCATTGTTTCATTTGTGGAGGATGTGAGGGAGAACCCATAAATTCAGAGATCCTGAATGAGTGGATGTTTGCAGAAACCAGCTCAGATATAGAATAATCTGGACATACATGGAAGCACAATGGGAGATACCCAACATAACTGCACAACTGCAAAGTCCCTTAGTAACATGCTAATCTTGAGAGGGTCAGAGAGAAAGAAAATTTGGGTTTATATGCCTAAATCCTCTACAACATTTAGCCCTAGGGATCTTGTGAATATTGTAAACAGGCTGGGAATTCTCTTTGCAATGTTATCATCTTTGCCTTGTTCTTACATGCAGGAAACAGCCACTGCATGTTGCAAATAAGGCCTGAAACTTTGATGAACTTTTCCTCTTGGAGGAAGAAGTGCTGCTCCCTTTGTTTTCCATTACCACTTTCTCCTAAAGGCTGATACTGAAAACCCTGAAGCTCTGTGTGAAAATAGTAGCATTGTCCATTTTTCTAGTATCTTTTAGGAAACAGCCTCTCTTTCTACCAAGGTCTTCATAATACTTTTGAGTGGAATAAAAATATTAATTTTAGATAGAATAAAAGAAACATTTAGGTTGCAAAGACCCCCAAGATCACTGAGTCCAACCTTTTACCAATCACCACTAAGTTCTAGGCCCAGTCATTTCTTGACATTTACAGACATCTGAGAAACTGCTGACATTGCTGTAGAAACTGAGTAGGGATTCTGATCTTCTGCTCAGTAATTTGAGGCATTCAGTGCCTCTAATGATTTTAATTTTAATTTATTTTCTCATAATTGTAAACTTTCTGGCAGATAACAGAACCATGATTTTATGATCCCTCAGATGATGTGACTGTTGAATTCCACTTGCCCTTAGTGAGGCCTACAGGATTTTTCTTTCTCATACAATGGCAGAATTCAGATGAAGGGAAGAGAAGAGAAAGAGAAATAAAAAAATTAATCAAAATACATAATAAGAGTAAGAAGCAAGAAATTTCTGGAAGTCGTGGTCCTTAATATTTTCAATGTACTTCTAAGCACCAAATTTTTCTTTCTACCTAAGGAGGTGTAGAAAAACAAAGCAATAACTTTACTGGGCCAAATTCAATTGGGGATCATATTTGCTTCTTCCACAGCTGCAAGAAAGTGTATCAATTATCTGAAGTGTTTTAATGAATTAGTCGAAACCGTACATTGTTGGTAATAACAATAAAGTCAAAAGACTTTTACCTAGTTAATGTCTAGGCAGATACATTAAGATGCTGAAAAACATGTGAGAGATGGAAAAACACAAATTTAAGCATTTAGCATCCTCAAACAATATGCTTATTGCTTATTAATTATAATGATATAGTATTACTGATTAGTTTGTTAGGAAACATTATGAATTAAATTTTCATATGCAGAAGCCTTAGAGTAAATCCCTCTGCTACCTAGTTTTCTAGCCTTGAGAAAATATAAAGATATGCTTCCAGAAGTGAAAAATATGGCAATCTTCTAGGAAAAGGACTATTTGAAATCTGTCCTCTGTCTATAATATCATTTCAATATATGTAGCTTTTTCTTCAACATGAGCTGATGCTTCTGGATCATATGAGATATAAAATTGTAAAATATTCTGAATTAAAATTATTGTTTTTATTCAAGACAGAGTGATGTCAGTAGTGGGGTTCCTTGAGTCCACTTGATAGCAACTCAATTAATTATTGCTATTGAGAGGCTTTGTTACATGTTGGTTTCCTTATAGAATCAGTTACAAAATTAAAAATAGGGTTTTTTTCTTTTTATCATTTTGTTTTTAGTCCTCCTTCACTCCCACCTTTACCTCTGGGTATCTTTTGGGGAAAAACAAATCTGACTTTTTATTCTTTGATCTCTTCTGTCCTTTTCTCTGCAAGTTTTGTCATACTGAAACATAAATTTCAAAGGAAAAGGTAAAAAAGCCCGTCTAAGAATGGGTAAAGAATAAAAGATAAAAGTTTTGATTTCCTGGACAACAGAAGAATAATGTTATTGCATACAATTTTTTTTTCCTGAAAAAAATGTTCTAGAGAAACAATTATTTCTCAACTGCTCTTGGTATTGATAGACCATTGTGTTTATCAGTCTTAATAAAACAGCACGAGCACTTCAGCATTTAGGGACCTTACAATATTAACCTTCCCCAGGAGATCTGCTCTATAAAGAAGACTTGAGAGAATATGACCTTTTCTTAAATGGATAAGGAACTGATACTCTGACAGTAAATATAATATGAAGACATAAACAGCAAATGAATTTGAGATTAGCTAAAGTAAGCAAGAGATCAAATATCTAGATTAAATTGGAAACTGGCAAAGATTTTCCAAATTCAACTGCTGAAAGTGATTAGAATTTGTTATTTAATTTTCTTTGCTGTAGGATCCAATCAAACTCAAGATATTCTTATATTCATGGTATGATTTTGGAATAATCAATGTCATGTTTATGCAAATATTACCTGATTAATATGATCTCTCTAAACAGAGATTAATAAAGCTACTAATAAGATTTGCATCCACTATATTTAAATTGAACATTTATGTAAACTTCAAACAAAACCCAGAAACAGGTCTCCAGTGTTTAAGAGAAGAGATTTAGGAACCTTAGAATGAGCCATAAATCAGAGACTGTGAGCAAGAGCTGGAATAAGAAGCACATGATGTGCTTGAAAACCTAACCCCCTTAGTAATTTTGACTTTGGGAGAGGTAGCTCTGTTCATACTTTTGAAATCAGTCTTCAAAGCAGGTGTCCACATGTGTTGCCTGGGAGTAATGAACAACCCTGTCCTGAAAATGCAAACATAGACAAAAAGAATGCTGATGCTCATCACAGAGAAACAGAAGGGAACTCAAATTCTCCCTAAACTGGGCAGTGCTGTCAATAGCTGCATATTAAACAAAAATAATTGTACTTTATGTCTGGTATGAGAGGCATAAACCACTCCTAATTTCTCTCTCTTTTTTTTTTTTTCTAGACAGTTCATGGGACTAAGTCCCAAATGTGCCTGCATGTCTGAAAATGAGATGGCCATTTCATACAGATGTTTTTGATTCATCCTTGAGCATTCCACTTTGTTTTGTCATTTAACACACACAAGCAAGTCCCTTTGGATATTGAGACAATTTTTTGTCTAATTGAAGGATCTCAAATGCATATAGGAAGGGTTACCCATGACAGTGAAGATTTCTCCTCATAAAATGAATTCTGGGGACAAGGTGCCTTCAAATGGACAAGCTTTATACTGTCTTTTAAAATAAAAAGCTATCATTAACAAACATATAATTTTCAGTCTCTGAGTTAATTTCTGGATCTTCACTTAATATATTTTGTTAAACCTGTTCTAACAGAAAGAAAGCTTCTGCTCTATTTTCAAAACAGTCCCAGTTCACTGGAATTTCTTCCACCAGTCTAGACCTACTGCTCTATTTCAGTCCCTCAAAACACGTATTCAGTGGAAAATCAAAATGTGCTATATTCATGACCCTTTTAAAAACTTAAAACATTGCAGTCCAGGAGGAGTTATTGAAAAAACATGTTGTATCTTTAAATGACATCTTATCTGTTTTGCACACATTAGCATAAGGCAATAAATTTGCAGCGAGCTACATTAATGCTATATTGCTAGAATTATATTTACTCAGGTTACTCTATATTCAGTAGAAATAATTTTTGCATTCTATTGAAAAGAATAACAGTATCTTTACTTTTATCTTAGCACAACAGTTGCTAAGAATTTAGTTACTTTTTCCTATACTTAAAGAAATGACCTTGGGATTGGTTCAGGAGTGATTATGGGGGTGCTGGGTTGATGATTGGACTAGGTGATCTTGAAGGTCTCTTCCAATCTTGATAATTCTATAAAATTGTTGTGTGTCTACAACATTAAATTTTAATGAGCTATTGATGATTACTGCCTAGCAATTAGAATAACAGAATAGTTTTGGTTGGAAGATACCTTAAGGATCATCTAGTTTCAGTCCCCTTTCACAATGCTGTTCTCTAGATCAGGTTTCCCAGGTTTTTTCATGCAGCCCAGGACACTGCTGGCTTTCTGGGCTGTGGCTTCTTATTCACCAACACCCCCAACTTTCAGGGCTGCTCTCGATCCATTCTCTGTCCAGACTGTACTAGCATTTGGGATTGCTCTGACCTTGGTGCAAGACCTTACTCTTGGTATTGCTGAACTCCACGAGTTCTCACAACCCCAACTCTCAAGGCTGTGCAGGTCCCTCTGGATGCCATCTCTTCCCTCCAGTGTGTGACTACACCACACAGCTTGGTGTCATCAGCAAAGTTGCTGAGGATGCACTTGATGCCACTGTCCATGTCACCAACAAAGATGTTAAACAGAAGTGCTTGTCCTTTGATATGTCAATTTCTTACCTGTGGCATTTAATTTATATGATTACCTCCATAGTCACACAACAGCCACTCATGTTGGATATACCACACTTTGGTAGAAAGAACAGTGGTGTTAGGCCATTTAGGTGCACAAATCCCCTGACAGAGAGTTGAGAATTCAGTAGAACTAGCTTGTCTAAGTGGCCTATACAACTTGGGCCAAAATTTTAGAAGTTTCACTGGAGTTTATAACACATATCTTGGATGTCTTCAGTATTTATGCATTTCTCTTGAGTAGGTCTTCTTAAGTTCCTTGTGGTTAAATTAGAGAAACAAAATTCTTTAGGTGGTTATCTCGACATTAAATATTTACTGGTGAATAAGGTAAATGAAGGTTGATGGACGTTTCTTGCTCTAAGTGAAGATCTGAGGCCCAGAGGCAGGTTGTTTATCTGCAGATTCTGTCTGAGTGATCAATGTTGGAGAGTTCTTTCTACCATGAACACAGAAAAGAGTTTTGTAGAAATGCATAATGAAATTATTTCACACAGGAATAGAAAAATATGAATTTCGTACTTTTTAATGTAGGTACTTCAGTTTTTCTAATTTGTTTAGCAGACTTCATTTCAAATGAATTCCCTCAGGTAACAACAGGAATTACCACCTGAATGTTTTACTTACCATGTGAATTCTAAACTCAGGTCTATTGTTTTAATCATTACAGGATTTTTCAGTATTTTTTTGTTCTTATAAGACACTGTACAGTTTACAAAGATTCAAATAGGGATAGAGAATCTATTTAAATTTTATTTTATTTGCAATATCCATAGAGTTACCATAAATCCCAGATGAATTCTTTCTAGTCAGTGTGGGAATTCTGTCATTACCAACAGTATTGAATAATCCTCTTTTATTTTCTTGTTTTAGACATTCATTTTTCTGCTATCTCAGCTTTTCAGCATAAACTATTTATAAAATAAAGGTCTTTCAACTTGAAAATGTAGAATGCTGAACACAAAGAAAAGAAGACATGTCCAGGAACTCTGTATTCCACCCTGCAATGTAATTCAACAGATGTTCTTCTTTTTCATAGATTGAGAGATTCTTAAGTATAAACATAAATAGAATTGTCCTCTTTAAATCTTTATATTTTGAAAATAACTTTACTGCTGGATTTTTTTTTCTCACTTAGCAGTACGTCAGAACCAAGGAGTGATTCTAAAACAAACATGAAAATGAGGGAACAGTATCATTTTACACTTACAGCTATGAAACTCCTCAGTATTTAAAGCAAGCATGAGAATGCAACACAGGTTATACAGTCCTGTGTTCAAGAGGGGAAAACACACAATCCACTCAATAGGTGTAATTAACAATAGGCCTTTTAGAAAATACCTGGGCTGAAACGCCACAAGTTTCAGAGTTAGTGAAATACCATCCACAAATTCCAGCCTTATTTTAAGCCAAGGTCCAGATCTCCTTTATAACTTGGATTTTTTTCCAAAACACTTGCATAGATGTTATCACATAATCTTATAAGGCTGAAGTAAATAAAACAGAACAGCTGAGTGTCCTTTGCATAACAGAGAATGTCCTTTGGTTGTTGCATTGCAGTAAGTTATTTTGTTTCTATTCAAGTTGTAAGGGATTAAGTACCAACAGGGAATTTAAAATTACCATAAATGTTACTAACTCTTGTGGTCTTGCTCTCTTTGAAATGTGTTTTTGGGATGGGAACAAGTCTGAGGTGAAAACAAACAAAAACATTCATGTTAAAACACAGAAATACTGATGCTGGATTTATTCAACATTTTTTTTCTATATTTTATAGTGTAGAACATGACTCTGTCTCTGAAGTGGTACTATCAGAAAGTCACTGTCTGTGTGCATTTTTGTAAGTAGGCTCTGTTTATATAAACAGTTTTGGATGTAAAAATAGCTACTGGCAAAATCCTAGCAGGAGAGGTACATGCCAAGGAGCTGGTGTTTGGAAGTTTCACAAGGACTGCCAGTCCTTGAGAGTAGGATTCCTGTTTAATGTGCAAAAAGTGACAAAATCAGCACACTAAGAGCCTGATCAATCTGTACAAGGCCACAGGCACTCAGTAGTGCCACAGCTGGATTATGGACCTCAGACTGCACCCAAAGGGAAGGTGACTGTGAACGAAGACTACAGGGTTGCATAGAGAAATCTAGAAATGTGGACCACTGTAGGACACTTTCTAGAAGATGAACTAGTAGCTGCTGGCAAGGCAGCACAACCCTCCCCTTCTGAGGAGGCAGTTGCTGTTGTCAGGTAGTGGTTGAGATCACTGAGACTGCACTTGGGCTGCCCTCCAACTATATAACCTTAAGTAAACGTGTGCATGTCTATGATTGAGCACCATGAACAAATAAGCGAATGTGTTGTGTGACTAGCTACACTCTATTAGTAAGTTTACTTCTATTAATACTATCTTACAGGTGAAAAAATTTAGATTCCCAAGTGAGGGAAATGGAATTTACAGCAATCTCCTTCACAACAAAGATAGGCAAGAGGTAGTAGAGCAAGTGGATAGGGCACTATGCAAGACAACAGGAAATTAACAGATGCTGTTCTATAAGCATCTCCTTGTTCGCCATGTATGCAAGTAGTTAATATAAAACTTAATATCAGAAAAATCTATAGCTTAATATGTAAGCCACTTTTCAAGGTCATGCATGTTGAAAACCCTAAAAAAAAAAAAAAAAAAAAATGGCACAACCAAGCTTCTTCTGATCTACTTTTCTCTTGGACAAGCCATCAGTGGCAGGCACAAAAAAGTTTATGTTTCTTACCTAGATTCAGAATAATATGCAGATTTGTGCATTCACATTTAATCTGCAGCACCAAAAATATTATCTGAATATGTAGTTACAAGTATACACGTGTTCTTTGATCAAAATGTTGATTCAAGAATTTTTGTTGTTCAAGACATTTTGTTGTGGGTGGTAAAAGAAATAACAGATTTAGTTTAATGATAAAAAATCCGGGACCCCTTCCTCAACAAAAGTTCAATGCTCCCAATAACAAGATTAGAATTAAATCATAGAATCATGTAATTGTTAAAACTGGCAAAAAAACCCTCTAAAATAATCAATTTCAAGCACTATGTCAATCTTTAATGTATTACGGATGTATGTCAGCAATAAAATAAACTTTACCATTTCTCAAACTCCTTTTACCTGTCTCTTACTGCTACTTTGCAGGTATTATTTATCTTAGAAAATATTAGTTGTTAAAAAACTATAAGCTGATCTGGTAGCAATCATCTGATGGAAAGCTTGTCCAAGGGTAGCGTGAAATCATAAGCCAGAGCTTTTGACATTGCTCAGTAGAAACGTAAGATCCAATTCATAGTTGGAGAAGCTGCTGTGCACAGTTTGATGCTTACATGACCCAACAATGATTCAGACTCAGTCAGTAATGGAGGCTGGCAGAGTTTGGAAGATGGCAACAGGAATTCAGTGTAATAGAACGTGCTGATGGCAGCCTGCTGCAAAATTAAATGTGCTGGTGCCTGCGCTGATATGATCCAAGAAGCACAGTTCAAAGGCACAAGCTGATCTCAACAACATCCAGGTCTGGACTGATACAGTCACTTGATTGTGTCATTGGTGTTTGGCTCAAGGCTGTTTGCTGTTTACTGGAAGGAATTCAGCATCTGTTAGAATGATCTTGCATTTAACTAGCAGAGAAATGACTCAGCTGCTAAAAGAATGAAACTTCTCAAAGCATGCTATTATGAATCAGGATCATTTCAGCACTAGTTGGGCATTTAGAGTTCTCTAGTGTGTGTGCTATTGGCATCATTATCCTGATTATCAGTGTCTACTTGGTTCATTTATCTGTGGATATAAATCCATGTGCTTATGTTGAATACTCACTGAGCATACAGGAATATTTCAGTGCATAAAATTTGACCAGTCATTTTATAAGTTTAAAAAACCATTTCAAAGTGGCTAGCTCATGCCACCAAGCTGTCATTAAAAAAAAAAAAAAATAAAAAAAAAATCCTGTAATTTGAAATATCCACTGCTCAGAAGCTTCCCAAAGTATGAACTACATGCTTTATCCAGATTTTTATACTGTGCCAATGCATTTGAGGATTGACTATGATTTACAGGCAGGATGACTCATAAAGGTGTCACTACATGGTTTCCATCCCCAGATGCCTGTTCCACAGCAGGAACAGCTCAGTTGCTCATATTGCAGATGCTGATTCACCGCATGCTAGAGTTGCTCCCTGTAGTAAGGAAAATAAACTCCATGCTGGTTTTGGCCAGTTAGTACAATACAGAAGTGGAGATTCACAGGCAGCTCCTTCACAAGCAGATGAGAAGCCCCCACAATGAAGCAGAAATGAGAATGTGAGAATAGGTTTGGATGTATGATTGGGGGAGCCACGATACTTGCCTGTGATCACCATATGTCAGTTAGGTGTATGTTGAGTAGAATTTCCTGCAAGAGCATGAATTCCAAGATCCCAGGTCCAGGGTATCTCTTCATTCTAAATACTAAGAAGAAACATCTAAGAAAAGACCACTTCCACCACCACCAATAAGAAAAAAAACATCCCACACCCCTTTCCAATAATAATTTATTTGCTGACTTTGTGCATAGGAAGCTAATCAATAATTTCAAATTGTTATCTTAGACTATGAAGAGTTCTTGACAGTTGCATTTTTGTGTTCTACTGAACCTGTTGTTTTGTAATCCTCTTTGGTAAGAAGACTGAGGAATGATAACAAATTATTGAATGTCTAGTGTAATTATTATTCTAGACTTTGCTCATACTTTATAGATTTGGGTGAAAATGTCAGTAAATTAAATTCCTGCTGTGTTTTTTAGTCTCTCTTGGTTTTGAATCATCACATTTTGGGGAGCAGAAGTTTAGTCTTGCGCAGTCTCACATCTTCCCAGTCTACAAGAAATAGGTAACTCAATTCTTTCAGGTGCAGCACTAAAGGAATTTAGGAGGAGGAAATTGAAAATATCAAGTTCTGAGTGGGTAAGAAAACCACAGAGTATACTGCTATCATGATCTGAAGAGTTATCTGGTCTATGGTTATGCAGAAATTGTGATGATGGATTTGTATGATTCCATAATACACAAGAACATTTATTCTCTAAATTCCTCTAGTTTATTACACGTTACCACAAATAGCATAAAAAATCATCAGTAGCAAGTATAACTATAATTACTAAAGTGGACATATATCTCTTTCTCAAGCTATCAGAAAAAAAATACTAGCATGGCAATAATCAATTACAGAAACAATCAATATTTTTTCTAACTAGGTCATCTTTATGGCTGCTTGGATGCTTACATCCACTGTTACATAAAAAAACCAAAAGCAAGGAAGTAAGGGAACCTCTAGCACTTTAAATAATATTTTATTTTTAAAATGAAACAGAAAAAGAAATGCTGAAGAGTAAATTGTCTCTGAATGTAAGCTTTCTTTAGCTGAAGTTAATGTAGTCTTTCGAGAAACATGTAAGTTGTTGATGATGAAAATAAAATGTTTGGGTTTTTTTCTGAAAATACTGACATCTGACCCATCCAGCAAAAGGACATAAACTGTGAGAGCAATATTTCTGACCATGAGCTTTGAATTGGACAAGGAATATTGACAGGTCATGAGTCTTTTAATATGGTGACCTCTCAAAAATTTGACTGAGTATTATGTGGGAAAGATTTCTTCACTCTCCTTTTTATTAATCTTAGATTTCCTTTGGTATTTTACTGTTCATAACCCTAAGGAGAGCATATCAGTGTTCCAATCATCAGCACTAATGCAACACCTAAAAACAAAATCAAGTTTGGTGGCGAAAGAGATAAATAATACTTAGCAAAATTTACAGCATTATTCATCACACTATCAAACTTTAACAATATTTATCTTTCTGATTTTTACAAGTCTTTCTGTGTGCAATAGACATGTCATAGATTCTGAAAACTACCCAGTCTCCTAGATTAGGAAAAATAATCATTTTGGACTATTCTCTCTTGTTGCCTTCATGAAGCCAGATAAGAAAGTGGAGATCCTGAGAGTAACGCCACACCCAGAACTATGCCCTCAGAGACTTGATGGCAAAAGAAAAAAAGACAGGGAGAAGAGAAAGCTACTAAAATTTTTGACCCTTTGAAGTCAAAGAAAGATTTATCATTCAACTGACTGTACCTAAATCTGTTTTCCTTACTACAAACAGGGAATTGGCAGTGTGTTCAAAATGAACACATCATTTTCCATCTGCTATATTTCCTCAACTAAGCTTTTGTTTTGGTATTCTTTATACATGATGTATCTCAACATGTAAACTGTAGAGAAAAAAAAAGGGTAAAAAATGTAGACAGATAAAAAGATGAGACATGAAAATAGAACAGCAACTGATAAGTCAGTTCCTGATTATGATGGTAGTACCTGAGTAACAGATAACACAGTAACCCACAGTGATGTAAGTGACAGGCCAATGTGGTTTCCAGAGGATACACTGTGCAAGAACATTAGAGTTCTGATTATCAACAATAAGTTTCTTCATGGACATTTGCACTACCCTTTGAGCTTCCTGTCATTAACTAGTTAAATATACTCATTTCACACATATTGTGCTCTCCCAGACAGAGGTGTGCTGGCCTGCCGTTATCTATTTATGTTCAACAAAACAGCCTGAAAATGTCTGCCTTTCTGTGAAACAATTTAGTTGATATCTAGTTACTATCAAAAAGGGAGATAAACTATAATAAAAGGAAAGTTCAGGTGAGTTTAAAATAGTACTGTGGTTATGGTCAAGAAAAATATTATTGGGATTATCTGATAAAAGGCTCTTGATTCAAAATGTTATACATGAAATTTTTAAAAGTAGCATCTAACTTTAACTCAAGCACCAAACTGACAAATTTAAGACTCTACTCATTTGTTTTTTAGATGAGATATCTGCCTTCTCTTAGTCATGAAATTTTTGTTACTGGAATAGATGTAATTTTGTGTCTGAGAAGTTTCCATTGCTTTTCTTAATCTTCCTCCATCTCTGTACAATCAAGATTTGATCCTCTTTGGATCCATATTCTCAGTGCAGTTACATAATTTCCAAATTGACTGGTAATCCTTTGTAACTCCTCAAGTCTGTAGGACAGCAAAACTTTGTCCACAGAAACCTAGTAATATTCCTACTGTACCTATTTGCCATCTGGATAAATCCCTGAGCAACTACATCTAATCCCATAGCTCAGCCTTTGAGCAGGAGATTGACTAGAAACTACCTGAGATCTTTCCAGCCCAGACTACTTCATAGTCACAAGGGTTCCTGTGTCCATGTTCAGACAATCCTAAATGATTTAAAATGAAGTACCTGCAGGAGGAAGAAAAAAGTGTCCACAGATAAAAAATTAAGTATTTGTTTATATTATGGACACTCAGATTCAGATTGTGCAACTATTGCAGGGAGGTGTGTATAATCATAACCTTGATTATACACTTGAAATAAAATCTGCCTATGTTTCCTGGGACACACAAACAAAAACCTATTCTGGCAACAGGAAATTACCCATTTTTTCAAGGAAAAATTTATAACTGACAGCACCCATATTGTATATAAAAACTTTTTTGTACTTGCAATAGAAGTGGCATTTGTGACACACTCAACATGATCAAACATTTCCTTTGTGAGTATAAGCCTCTGCCAAAACTCCACCCATAAAGGGAGAAGTCTTTCTGGATACAGTGTGGGCAAAATTTTCTAACCTGCTACTATTCCACTGTAGGCCTCCATAGGAAATCTGTTTACTTATTCTGCAATATTTGCATTGGAGAACAAGGGTATTACTTAGCTAGGCTATTTAAAAGCAAACACATAGTTTCTGTTTCCTTTGCATACACATCTGGATAAAAAACCAGCTAACAATGTCAGAAAAAGAACCAACACTTAATAGTTAAAAACATTAATTACAGAAGTTAGCTCACAGTTTTAGCCCAAGACAATTTTTAGAGTTTCAAGCAAAGCCATCTTCAGAAATTCTAGATGATTGTAAGCTCTGGCAGAAGTAACAGTGTGAAGAATGTGAACATCTTACTGATCAAACTGCTAAGTCACAAGGTAAAAGCATGATGGCTAATATTCACACTGAAAGTGGAAGTAACATAGATCATTAAACTAATCAGACAAAATTATGACCCACAAGATTATTTTTATAGAAAAAAATTACTTGAATCACTTCCCTATATTCCAAATGTGCAATCCAGGGACAGATATTGGTTTGTGAGATGCTGTGAGTGGTCTAAACCTGCCTTCACTACTGAATTTTATCTTTACCACCTAAAGAGGAGGAAGAAGATTTGGCTGTTTATAGTTATCATTCATTTGGATCCTGCATGCAGGTGCTGTTGAAAGCAGCACCTTGCTTGTGGCAGTCTGTGGGACTGGTCATGTCAGCATGCTCTGTGTATGTGTTTGTTTATCTGTCTCTGGAACGTGTAGAGCTTCATTGCTGGCTGAACCTGCAAATGGGAAAGCAGCAGCTGCATCCTCCAGTGTGGGCAGAGGCCCCCAGGCTCCTGGGGCATCACACTGGGCTGCAGCAGCTGGGCAAGAGGAACCTGGTCTAGAGCAGGTGGCCGCTCTCCCTACTTCCACTCCACAGATGTCTAAAGAACTAATCCAAACAACAACAACAACAAAAATATGGTGTAGCATTAGTAATAATTAAGCTTGGTGTGGCTGTTTTTCAGCCACGTGGAGTGTTGTGATGCTGGTTAAGTGTTATAAATAGAGGAATAGGAAGCTATGAGTTTACATATCCTCTGTCTGGCACACTCTTTTCCAAGCTGCTTGAGAATATTTAATGCACAGAATTATTTTTCAGCTTTTTTCCTCAAGTTTCTGAAAGACATTACTCTTTTCAGATTAAAATAAAATAAAAGTACTTACACTTAGAAAATGGGCATTCTAACTTTTTTCTTTTTATCTTTTTACTTTTTTTTTTTTAACATGGGACTATTTTCTTCATGTACTTTTTTTCCTTCTTTTGTGGAACAAAAATAAGCACCCTCCTTGTAAGAATTCCTGGTTATATTTTGCAATGGTGTTTCCAAATCAATTGTAGTTCTACAGCTTAAGGAGGCAAAGCTCCAAATTTTCTGCCACATGTGTGACTTAGAGCCAAAAATCCTGGGACATGCCATTAATACATACAGGGGAGATATGAGTTGATTTGATTAATTGATCATTGAAATTTGAGATCTACAAGAGATGATAGTGATTTTTTTTCTCATCTCCATTCTTACTTAATAATGACTATGCTGACCCTTAGGTCAAAAGTATGGAAGACTCTGAATGCTTTGATTTATCTCAAAAATAAAGTCATGAGAAAGTCAAAAGAAGAGAATGGAGAAATTGAAGACAATCCTCGTTGCTTAAGGGAGAAATATGACATTTCTTCCAAGGTTTTTGATTAGAACCAGAGATAATGAAAATACTGTTTTACCTGAAGCATAAGGCCAGTGCAGTACTTGGTCTGTGTATCAGGAAAACAAGGGAATGCATTCAGTTCAAACTGGTTAACACAATCTTTCGGTCTGTTTTCTCCTCTTATCCACTTAGTGGCTGCAGTGGGCATAGAAAAGGTCCAATGCTCTAAGGTCTGTGCTGGCTATAGAAAGACTTACAAGATATTTTCTAAAGTATTTTATCTAGTATAAATCTATATTTTTCATTTTCAAGTATTAATATTTATTTTTAAAATAACACAAAGAGAACATGGTCTTTGTTATGCCCTTTTCTAACTGATACCACTGAAGAGGGAGAAGGTAAAGCTGAACTTCCTGACAGACTTTCTCCTATAGACAGCTTTTTTTTTCAGGTATATTCTATAACACAATGTGTATTGAGACCAAATCCATTAAGTACTTTTCATTCAAAAAAATAACCAAAGGAAAAGATCAAAACCCTGAGATCATTATGCACCCTATGTTGCCTTAGTTCCATCCCAGAATGTCTGTATGTAAGGGACATCAGAATCCTTGAAAATGGTTATTTACCATGAGTGATTGGCAGTTTGACCTTTCACTTCCAAATTGCTTGTCACTTCTTGCTGTACATCCATCAATGTCATCTCCCCTTCATTTCAGTCTCTCATTATGACTGGTGGGTGGTATACCTGTAAACAGCTCTCTGGTTTTCCATTTGATTCACTCTGAGCTATATAATACATTTCTGAATGAATCATTGACTTAGTGCTTAAAAAAAAATAGACTTTTTAGCCTTTAGAATCTTAATTTAATCTAAGTTTTGATAGCTCAGACTCTTAGTCCAAAATATTTCAGGGAACTAAGACCTCTGGTCCTTAATTTAAACACAAACTTTCTTGGTAGTGATTGAAACTTGAATTGCTGTTTGTGAGAAAATTCTTTCCAATAACAAAATTATAAAGAGATGTGAACATCATGTCACTGTGTTCCGAGGCATTTGGTGTAAAAGTCCTCTGTGTTTTCCTGATGTGAATGAATCAGATTCTTGTATATACACTGAAGCAAGAACAGAAATCTGACCACTAGGATTAAGCACCATTTTTGTTCTCCTTTTGAATACTTTGTGTAACATAAAAACTAAAGTGGTACCATGGCTTCATCCCATCACAGCAGTTCCCAGCTGGTCAACGGCTGGTGAATCTGATTATGAAATGTGGCTAAAAGCTTCCATTATGGAAGGTAACTGATAGACTGAAACTTCTATACTGAGGATACATCCTTCCCTGACCCCTTGACTTTGGGCTGTTGAATGAAAGCAGTGCGCTGTTAGTGCCATTCTGTTGGAGGCATCAAATTTCAGTCTTCTGCTTTTTTTTTTTCTTTCCATGACTTAAATTACGCTTCAAAAGGAAATAATGCATTACTGTTGTTTATTATTATTATTATTATTATTATTATTATTATTATTATTGTTGTTGTTGTTGTTGTTGTTGTTATTATTGTTTGTTTGTTTGTTTATTATTGTTATTATTGTTGTTATTATATTTGAAATTAAAAAATCCACTTCTGTCCAAGGGGTTTTTGTGTCATTTAACTGCTAGGGTAAAATAGCTGGGGAGAAAAAAAACCAGAAGTAAACCCAAACACAACAAAAGAACATGTAGCATAACATAATATAATTTGTTTCAAACCCTAAGTAAGACCTCACTGAATAGCACAGGACAGCCAGTGCGTCGATCTTTCTGATCTCTATTAAAAGAGGGGGCAATATTCCAGAGTTATTGACTTTAAATTACTTGTAGCTGCACTAACTCTATGTGCCATATAATAAGTGCTGAGGTTAACAAATAAATAGCATTTGGTACTCAAGGTGATGGTTTTTCAGAGACATTTGGATTGTGCAGAATAACCTCATTTACACTAATATCCTTGAAAGAGTACTCACAGAATATTTGTTCATCCAAATGACTTAACTCAGACACATGGGTATCTCAGCTGTGATATCTGACTACCAAAGAAACATGAAAGATAGATCAATGTGTTTAATAAAGATATCCCTAGAGGATAAAGTGTTCCATGAAACCACAATTTTTCAGATTTTTTTTAAAATTCAAGCAGAAAACAGTGGTTTTGCTATAAAAACAGAACTCCTTTAAAAAAATGCATTAAACTACTTGTAGGGGGAAAAAATATATTCAGTTGTCATTTAAAACTTTATATATTGATAAATGCACTAAGATATTGGGAATTAAACAGTTTTGGACAGATTCTGCAGTAGACATGTGGTCAATGGGGATTTTCTTGGTGCCACAGTCTTTTTATGGAGCTAGTGCTTCAAATCTAATGTGATGAGCAGACTTAAAAGGGTTAGTTCTGTAATGAGTACATTTTGTACTTATTTTCTTACTAGAAACATCAAAGATGTCCAAGTACTTTACTCAACTATGAGGGAATGATTCAGAAATGAGTTTGAAATCATTTTAATAAATACTCACATCTCCTTCCCCATGTAATAGCCTCAGAGTAATTAGAAAGATAACAGAAGGTTTTAAATCATATTTTGTCAGAGTGTGGTGCTAAAAGATTTTATAACACAATATATGCCACATGATCATTTCTATTACATGCATCATGAAACACATGGCACGCCCTGGATCAAACCACCATTTTGTAGTAAATCTTTCAAATGCTGCTTTCAAAATGAGTTCATTTAAGGTTTTTTTCTTTAGTCAGGACAATTAAATATATATATATATGTAGTTGCCTTTTTTGTTTGTTTGTTTTTAATCTGATTGGGAATGAACAAACAGTTTTGAATGTAAAAAAGCCTCCTGGAAAAGAATATAAGGCAAGGAGAGAACATTTGTTGAGTAATTAGTCCAGTAAAAGTAGCCATGTCATCAGAATTGTCCTGTGCTGGGAAGTGGTGTTTAGAGGAGAGAGTAAAGAGGATGGTTTCACTTTGAGGGCAAAGATTTTGAGCCACACAGGGGACAAGAGTTGTATCTATGCTAGGACAGTTTCTGACAGAAGAACGTCATCCCTCAAAAGGATCGTCCTGTCACGTGAGGATCAGCGTGGACAAGTCAGATATGGTGATGCACTCTCCGAGCCCTTTCCAATAACCGATGGTGTGAAACAAGGTTGTGTTCTTGCACCAACTCTATTCACAATCTTCTTCAGCATGATGCTCCAAAGAGCCATGACAGACCTCGATGAAGAAAACGGCATCTACATCTGATATCGTACCGATGGAAGCCTATTCAACCTAAGGCAACTGAATGCCCACGACCCTAAATCACCTTGTCCGAGAGCTGCGTTTCGCTGACAATGCCACCCTCATTGCTCTCACTGAAGCAGCTCTGCAGTGCTTAACATCCTGCTTTGCAGAGGCTGCTTGTGGGAGAATTTCTTACAGATAATATATGAGCAATCCAGCCTGTGTGGATTCTGTGAATCTGGAGGAGAGATAAGCTGAAACAGGACAACTGTGGTTAGCGATGAGAAAGAACAGTGTTAAAATAAACAACTCCCAAATGCTGAAGCAGGAATTTTTGGGGGTTTAAGAAAAGCATTGTAAGAGTGGACTTTCTGTGTAACCAATGAGAAGTCTTATCTTGTCGTGTGAACATACCTATTTAGCCAATGTGCATAAGAAACGGGGCGCGTGAACCATGCTTTGGGTTATAATAGGTACTTGAGCAATAAATGGCATTTACCTGATCATATTGATTGTCATGTGATGTCCATTTCATCCTTCGCAACAGTTGCTGAGCTTTTTGGGCTGGAAGTCAGCTTGAAGAAGACAGACGTTCTCTATCAACCTACACCTCAGGAAGTCTTCTATCATCTTAACATCACCATAGGTGAATCTGAGCTTAAGTCAGTCCAGCAGTTCACCTGTCTGGGAAGTATAATTTCCTGAGATGGTAAAATTGACAAAGAGATAGAAAACAGGTTAGCAAAGGCATACAGAGCCTTCAGAAAACTTCATAGAGTCTGGTGCAATAAACACCTGAAGAAAAGTACAAAGATCAGTGTCTACAGAGCCATTGTACTGTCCACTGTTTTATATGGGTCTGAATCATGGGTCATCTACCGCCACCACCTGCAGCTCCTCAAGTGCTTCCATCAACACTGCCTCCGTTCAATGCTAAATATCCACTGGACTGATTACGTGACTAATGTGTCTGTTCTTGAACAGGTAGAAGTCACCTGTATTGAGGCCATGCTGCTGAGAACGCAGCTGCGCTGGGCAGGGCACGTCTCCAGGATGGAGGATCACCGCCTCCTGAAGATTGTGCTCTATGGTTAACTCGCCACCAGCTGCCACAAGAGAGGAGCCCTGAAGAGGAGATGCAAGGGCTCCCTGAAACAACACCTCAGCCTTGGCCGTATTGACTGCCACCAATGCTCCAGTCTGGCCTCCAATTGGGATTAATGGAGACACACTATTCAAGATGCTGCTGCTTCCTTTGAGAACACACGCAGAGTCAGTCTTGAGGAGAAAAGACAATGCAGAAAGAACCATTCCTGACCAATATTGCCTAAGGAGACTTTCCGCTGTGCCTTTTGCAACCAGACTTGCCTATCTTGCATTGGCCTTTTTAGCCACCAACACACTTGCAGCAAGCGTGGGTGGTGCCCTTCCTAAATCTTTGTTTGTGAAGTGTAGACATGATGATGATGATGATGATCATGATCATAGTCTCTACAATGACCCAGGACTAGGACATGAAATGGTTAATTAATGGAAAGACGTAAAGATCACAGTTTAAGGACTCTAAGAGACCATACAGCTATGGCAATGCTGAGTCTTGATAAAAGAAGAGGCTGCTCTCTCTCAGTATGCAGAAACGGATCAAGATCTGGTCTCTGGCCCTGAGAGCCAATTGCAAAGCATAGGTCAAAGACAAGATAAACCCTGTTTTCTGTCTGTCTCTTGGGAACAGTTCTCCCCAAGCTGCTTCCCAACTAAGCCTAGGCATTGCCTGGGAAATTGCAAGAATCCATCCTGGATGCCTGAGGGACAAAAAGAGCAAGGCTAATCAGAAAACATCCCTTCCCATGGAGTTGTATCTGCTTTTTCTTCTCTGCGCTGTTATTGGGGTACAAAGTAACCCTACTGCCCATTTTTCTCTTGTGAGTGAATTGCCCAGCTCCTCATTTCTAAAGGTTATGTATATCTGACATGATGTTACTATAGACTCCAAACAAACAGCTGAGAAGAACTGAGTTCCTTAGGCATATGAAGATTGACTATTCCCAACACAGGTCACATGGGCCTGCATTGCTTTGCAAGCTCTTTGATGCTTTACAGTTAAAAAAAAAACAAAACCAAAAACCAACCAAACCAAACCAAACCAACAAACAAAACAACAACAAAGAAACAAAGAAAACCCCCAAAACACAGAAAAAAGGGAAAGACAGAAATAGCTAGCTATTTACAATGATTCAGTAGTGATGTAAAAAGTCTTCTTTAACAATAGGTCACATAACACCTTGCCAGGAAAGTTATTCACTCCTATATGTTGAAAGCGTATTTGTTAGACTACATGAACTCAAAATATTACCTTATTGTTCAGGACCTTCTCTTTGCTATTTTTTTTAATATAATTTTGCTTCTACTCTACTGTCTTATTATTTTCCCCGTGTTTCAGAATAATTTTGTCTGCCTTTGTCCTCTCTCAGTTTCCATTTTCAGAGTCTTGCATACACAGGTCACAAAACTCAGACACATAATCCTCTGCTATCTGAGCAAGGTCAAAATTAAGCAACATAAATTTCCTGTAATTAGAATTAGTTTCCTTTACTTCCAACCAGACCTCTTGAGGGCAATCAAAACTGTTAAAATGAATTGCTGAAAAATTAATACTATGGAAAAGGGATTTTTTTTTTCAATCACCAAAGTCTTTATTTGAAACTCCCCACTGCCTTCTTTCAACCTTTTCATCCTTCTCCTGAATTTAGAGCATCTGTAAAGAATCATCTATGATTCTTTAATTCACTAATACACAGGGGGTTGACTTAGTTCTGTTCATGTTAAATAGTTATTTTCTGTACCCAAGGAAATGAATGAGACTCATTTCACTCTTGGAGTGAAAATTGTACACAAGGGTATCAGAATGAGAAACCCCTAGAAGTACTTAATCCCAAATTGTTCCCCTAAATCAAGAACAACAACTTGAAAGTATTCCCCAATGCCTACCATTTTCCTGACACTGATCTTCTGATCCCTTTTGACCAAATAACATGCAGAGCTCTAAACAAGCAAAAGACTTGGCGGTAAGAGGGACACTGCTGTGAGGTGCTGTATCACCACTGTGTCTGATGCCTTCTTTCAGCCTCTGTGTTTTCTCTTGTTGCTGTCTCCCACTGTGTCATATTTTGTCTTTAAACACTATTACACTAATCCTTGTATTTACATGCTGGTACAGGCATGTCGAGTGCTGTGGAATCCAGTGAGACCACATACCTCATGTTTACTAATGGGGATTTTGATTAAAAACTATATGGAACAGCCACAAGGAAGTTAACCTGGCTCTAGTGACAGTGAGGAAAAAAAAGTTATGGGGATTTAACTACTGAATTTTGTGGAGCTTAAGTCTCTTCTTGCTAGTTAAACCCATAGGATGATCTCAGGACTGCATACAGGCATGCATGTGCACCAATATATGCTTGGAGGGCACCCAGCTGGAAAGCTGCTTGGTAGAAAAGGACCAGAGGGTTCTAGTAGACACCAAGCTGAACATGAGTTAGCAAAGTGCCCTTGCTGTAAAGAACATGAATGGAATGCTCTGCTGCATCAGGAAAAGTATTGTCAGCAGGCTAAGGGAGGTGATCTTTCCCCTTTATTCAGTGCTGGTGAGGTCACACCTGGAGTGTTCATACCTGAGGCTCAACAAGACCAGGTGCAAGGTGCTACACCCAGATCAGGGCAAACCCTGGTATCAATCCAGGCTGGGGGATGAACAGATCAAGAGCAGAGAATGGCTTGGTGGATGCAAGGCTGGACATAAGCTAGCACTGTGCACTTGCAGCCGAGAAAGCCAGTGGAATCCTGGGCTGCATCAAAAGCAGTTTGGGCAACAGGTCGAGTGAGGTGATTCTGCCCCTCTGATCTGCCCTGCTCTGCTGAGACCCCACCTTCAGTGCTGCATCCAGCTCTGGGGTCCCCAGCACAGGAAGGGCATGGATCTGTAGGAGCAAGTCTAGAGGAGGCCACCAGGAGGATTTGAAGGATGGAGCACCTTTCCTATGAAAAAAAGGTTGAGAAAACTGAGATTGTTCAGCCTGGAAAAGAGAAGGTTTAGGTGTGACCTAATTTCAGTCTTTCAGTACCTGAAGAGAGGTTTCAATAAAGATGGGAAGAGACTTTTGACAAGGACATGTAGTGACAGGAGAAGGGGAAATGATTTCAAACTGAGAGTAGGTTTGGAGTGGTTATTAGGAAGAAATTCTTGACTGTGAGAGTGATGAGGCACTAGAACAGGTTGTCCAGAGAACTTGCGGCTGCCCCATCCCTGGAAGTGTTCAGGCCAGATTGGATGGGGCTCTGAGTTTTTGCCTATGACAGGGGCATTGGATCTAGATCTTGAGGGTCCTTTCCAATATAAACCATTCTGTGATTCTGTGATATAATTAACTGAGAAGAGGATGCCAAAAGGACATAGCCAGGCTCTTTTCAGTGGTGGCCCCATGCCATGACCAGAGGCAATGGGCAGAAACTGAAACTTAGGAGATTCTCTTTGAATATCAGGAAATGCTTTTTCACTGTGAGAGGAACACAGATTGCTCAGAGAAATTATGGGTCTATCTCATTTGAGATATTTAAAAGCTGTCTAGACAAGATTCTGGGCAACCAGCTTTGGGTAAACTTGCTTGAGCAGGGTGGTCAGACAAGAGGAGCTCCAAAGGCACCTGCCAACTTCAGCCATTCTGTGACTCTATGAAATCTTGGCAGATCCTTACTATGTGGAAGAGATTTGGTGGCTGGAAGGCGTTGAAAAATATATTCAGCCAGTAAGTGGCACATTACAGGGAAACAGAACTGACAGCACCAGTTTCTGACTGCAGGGAGACTGAACATAAAATGATGATTGTGAAATACACATCACAGAAATACCAGGACAGTTAAGATTTTAAATCGTGCATTATTTGTTTAATTTCTGCTTAAAGAACTGCTCAGTGTTGTAATGTAAGAGGTTCTTCTGTGTTTTCATTTGAGAGATTGGTTGGTATTTCTAAATTGTCTTACACCCTTAATTTGACCAAAAGAAATTTGTTGTGATGTTCTCTTATTAAGGGACAAAGGAAGGGAAGAAGGGAGGAAGGAAGAGAAGAAAGAAGGAAGGAAGGAAGGAAGAGAGGAAGGAAGAAAGGGAGGAAGGAAGGAAGGAAGAAAGGTATGTAAATTCACAAAGACAGGTTATTTCACCATAGGAAATAAAAATAAAATGAAAAGGCAAATAAAAAAAATTGTTAAAAGTCTTGATAAAATGAAAATTCTTTTCTTGAAAATCCCCCATTTTTTTAGCATCTCTAAACTCACTAGTACATTTTGTTTTACTCTTTCCTGCTAAATACTTCTTTGCAAATCCTTGAGGCTGGAAGCTGGAGTAGCCCATTTGTGGTCTAAAGCTAGTTCTGAATAAACCACAGGTTCTTGGGCAGTAACTTCCCTTCCTTACTGGAAGTGCTATGACATAAAGGATTTGACTTCTGCTTCCAATTAGTCTGAAGGGAAATGTTTGATATATTTCACAAAATGTGGGAGTATTTTTAGATCAAAGACCTTCATCATGGCAGCTGCCAGCACTTTTTGACAAAAAATAATTGATAAAATTTTGACATCTGACATCTAAACAGACAGAGAGGCAGCTGCAGTATCCAAACACAATTTTGAACTGATGTGACACTTGCAGATAAGGGCATCAACAAAGATTTGTGAGTTGATTCATATTCACTGAAACTATGACTGTGGCAGAGATCTGTTGACACAAAGAGATTCTTTCCCCTGGTTTCAAAGCGCTCTGTTTTCTTTCCAGATTTTGTCAGCTTAAACCAAAAGTTTAGTGCATGATCCTAAACTTATTTAGGTAGCAGGACCAGAACATTCAGTAGATATGTTTAATGATAAGAGAATATATTCTGCCTGAATGACAGTCAAAGAGAGGCAAGGCTGACACAATTCCATGTCCCCACATCGAAGCCTTGGGAAGGCTGAGTGTGCATTCCCATGGGCACAGGTACACAAAGCACACCCGTACTCCTCTTAAGTATTTACAGACCTGGCTGATACACAGATTACAGACACATAAAGCACCCACATGAACACACACAGTACCAAACCCCTCATCCTGCTCTCCTCTCTGGATGAGCAGGATGGAGGTCCACTAACGAAAATTTAAAATCTACATCCATACAAGGTGGATCCCTCCAGCAGTGGATACTCAGCTTTCCCAGTAGCTGCCCCTGGGTCCCAGTCTCTCCCATTGCTGGCACCTGGATGAACAAAAACCACCAGGAGAGGGGCTGGACAGGGTGTCCCTTCCTCTGAGGCCCTAAATCATGTTCCCACTTGACATGGTGCTCCTGTGTTCCTCCAGGCTGGTGCAGATGGGACTCTGGGGAGCTGATGGCTCCTGTGATGTGTCTGGTAGAAGACAGGTTAAGGTCTGATTTTCAATCCTGCTTCTGCCCTAGTGCCTTTGTGTTCTTTTGTGGGTGTGCAGACTTTCATCACATGATCCCACACTTAACGCATTCAAAGTTGTGAAATACATCTATAAATTAGCATCTGTGACTATGGGTTAATTCCTATCAAGTTACATTTCCAAGAAAGTTAATATTTTGCCACTTACAGAAATATCATTGTGCCAGACATGGGCAGTGGGGCTGCAGGAGAGGCTCAGTGAGAAGTCAAGTAATTAGAGAACATGCACTGAGTTTTACATAATCAAGGCATCTTAAGGTTAGCATGAAATCATCAAGCATTTTTGTCTAAATTCTTCTTTTTTCACCACCTATTCCTTCTTCCCTCCTAACAAGAAAAGCATCTACAAAATTCTCATTGTATCAACTAAAGACAGATGTATTCTTTTCCTTTTTTTGATGGGAAGTATTCAAAAGCTGATTAAAAAAAAATCTTGGGCAACATCTGTGATAATTTCAGAAGTTTTGTTGTGAATAATATGTATATTTGGAAAAAGGCAGCCTGAGGGGAGACCTTATTGCTCTCTACAATTGCCTGAAAGGAGGTTGTAGACAGGTAGAGGTCAGACTTGTCCCAGGTAACAAGTGACAGGACAAGAAGAAATGGCCTTGAGTTATGTCAGGAGAGGCTTAGATTAGATATTAGATTGATTAGATAGATACATAGATAGATAGATAGATAGAGAGATAGATAGATAGATAGATA
>JAWWLZ010000082.1:146137914-146152212 GCA_035041345.1 Poliocrania exsul | reverse complement strand
TTGACTTGGCTGTTTTTACAGAGCAGTGTTGTTTCCTCTCCTTGGGCATGATACATTGTCATTTTTTATTTTTGTTCACACTGTCTGCACCAAAAAGTAAGCAGGATGTATAATGCATATGAACCTTTAATCTATTAAGCAACCTCACAAGTCAGGCTTTGGATTATATTAGGGTTATCCCTTTCACATCCCAGGATTTATACTCTATTCAATCAGTGGCAGAACATGATCCTTAATTTGAATTTTTTTTCAGTCTTTCAAGTGATTTGTCTTTCAACATTTATGAATCATTTATATCTTTTTTTTTTAACTCCACAGATGATAAAAAGGAAACTCAGTGTCTACCATCAGATATGTGCATTCAGTATTCCTTCAATCTCATATGCATTCAAAACCTGTGTAGATGTGTATGGATAGTAGCAGGTTTATCTGCTTGAGACACTGAACCAGAAGTTGATAAACGGAGCAAGAACAATGTAATCCTGTAAATTTTTGTCATAAATCAAACCTTAGATGTAGGATTGCTTCCCCTGATTTCAATACTATCATTATGTTTTCAATCCTCACACATGGGCTCAAAGTGAAGAAAAAAGATGCTTCATTTTACCAGATGACTCTTGTTTTCATATTATCACACAACTAAAATCTTCTTATTTCCCAGCTCAGTATCACCAAATGCCATAGTTCTCATATGAAGGCTTGGAAACCAGGGCATGTGAGACAACTAATGAAATGGAAAACAACTAAAGTGCTTTGGGTGCGTTAGAAGAACATTGCCTGCAGGTCAAGTGAGGTGATCCTGACCTTTTACTCTGCCTTGGTGAGGTACATCTGGAGTGCTGCATTCAGTTCTGGGCTCCTCAGCACAGAAGAGGCATGGAGCTCCTGGAGAGGATCCAGCAGAGGCTAAGAAGATGAATAAGGGACTGGAGCATCTCTCTGGTGAGGAAAGGCTGAGAGAGTTGGGCCTCTTCAGGCTGGAGAAGAGATGACCAAAAGGCGACCTCATCAATGTCTGTCAGTGTCTGCAGGGAAAAGGATGGACCAAGCTCTGTTCCATGGTGCTGAGCAAAAGGACAAGAGACAATGGGCAGAAACTATTGTATAGGAAGTTCCACCTGAATATGAGGAAGAGATTCTTAACAGGTGACCAAGCACTGGAATAGATTGCCCAGAGAGGGTGTGGAGTCTCTCACTGGAGATATTCCAGAACCACCTGGATGCAATCCTGTGCAATGTGCTCTGGGATGACCCTGTCTGAACAGGGAAATTGGACCTGATGACCCACTTTGATACTTTCTAACCTTACTGATTCTGTGATTCTGTGAAAAAGAAGGGATTAAATTATCTCATGGCAGTCAATGAAATTACAAAAGAAGGAAGAAACTTTACCCTTAGGGGCAGAAGGGGCACAGCACATCCTGTGCATGACTCTCCTTTGCATGTTTAATTTTGCATTGCTAAATCTCTAAAATTTCTTAAATGCAGGCTATTGATTAAAAAATCTGCTTTGTGGGTGATTCAGCAGAGAGGACAGATATGTAACGTCTCATTCCATTTAACAAGGGAATGGTGTATATGTTTGGGATTTATGTTACAAACATGACTTCTGCTAATTTTCTGCTTAGAAAGTAATCTGGCCTAATAATGCCAAATGAAAGGTGCTTCGTAAAAAGAAAAATAGGAACAAACAGATTGGGGAAGGAGAGGGGAAAGCTTCCATTATATGAATGGGAAGTGGAAACTTTATGAGACTACTCATGACTAGAGAACTTATCTGTGCTAACTTTATCCATCTAAAAGTTCAGTGGAGAGAACTACAGCCAGTCGAAGAGAGCTCTAGAGAATTAGCGGTCCCATGCTGAGATATACTTCTGATATGTCTGGAATACATATGATCACCAAGAAGTTCCTCTTTTCCTGTTCATTACAGAAATACTGGAATGACCAGGTAAATAACATAGATAAACAAAATATTTTTTTTCTTTATAAATGCTACTAAATAGTAATTGTTCTCTGCCTTTGAGGCCTGTTTACACGGGCAAGCCATCTCAAAACTGCTTACCATTTGGCATCACATTTCCTCTGGACCCCGTGACTGCCCCTTTGGAGTAAAAAATAAAACAATTGTTTTTCTGACTTTTTTTTTCCTTTTCTTTTTTCTTACTCTTTCTTCCCCCTCCCCCAGTTCAAAGTACTATTAATAATACGATAGCTGTATAGCACCACCTCACAGTGGTGTTTTCTCACCACAAATCTGGCAGGGTGTTACAGTCCCTTGAGCATAGCAGATGGTAGTGTTTGAGAGTGAACAGCCTGGTGGAACAGTGTTAGATGTTGTATAGTGTGTAAAGAGCCAAACCTGGTGCATTATTGTTCCAATGACCTTTTGGGACTTGTCTCTTGTTTCTGATACACTCTGAACTGACCAAGCAGTGTTTGGGAAAGTATTAGCTGGCACATGATATCATTTCAGGATAATCATAGTCCATAGCCCAAGCCTACAACCTGGTCATGTTTTGTTCACCAATATACAGGAAGCCTCAGATGACTGAAGTTAAGTAGAACCATTCAGACTCATAACAACAGTGGAGGCTGTAATTGCTCACCAGACATATCCAAAAATGAAAAGCAAACACTCACAGTGCTTCCCTTGTGTTTATTCCTGGAGAAATGCAGAAGAGAAGTACACAAAAAGTAACTTTAGCGTTTCAGATTTAATTTCCAATTTTAAAACCTTCTAAAACTGGGTATTTTTTCTAAGTTTGAGTGTTTTGTTGGGTTTCTTTTAAATGCAACAGGGCTTGGGTTTGTTTGTTTGTTTGTGGTTTTTTTACTGTTGTGCATTTAATGTCTTCAGACAAAACTATTCCTTATGGTTTAATCAAACTCAAACTGTGTATGGAATTCTGTTAGATATTAGAAGTGTAATTCCATTTACTAAGCATGTCTCTTGTACCAGCTTCACAGTTTTTCTGACCAAACACAAGCATCTACTTTAGGTGAGTCACACCCTAAGCTTTGCCAGCTTCACTGAACTAGCTGTCCTCTGAGTGTGGTGGGATATGAGGCAACCAGCTCATCCACAGATATATATATTCTACTAGACAGTCAAGGCATGCTTTGTGGTATATATTTAATCTCAGTATTCAGTTTGTAGAGTGGAATAAAAAAAAGTCATAAACACAGTATTTTGATAAATGTTTTTTCTACTTCTGAGGGTGCTATTGTTTCTGTTTAGTTCCTGCTGGGCTGGGCTAAACTCTGTTCCTTCATGACAATAAAACTATCTCACTGGAAAAGGCACCTGGTGACTGATTGTGCTGTGGGAAGGGAAGGTCAGTTCTATACCTGAGTTATTCAGCTTTTACTGATCAATGTGCCTTTATGGCAAATTTACCAAAGGGAAATGCACAGAGATGACCTGCCTCAGATGGAAACTTCCCCTGACTCCTTTTGGCCTTGTGAGACATACTTGACTGATAACTTCAAGCTTAGGGTGACAAACTCACTGCATTTATTTTACTGAAAAGCATTGCGAAGTTATTTGCAAACAGTGTTTGATACCTGGGATCTCAGCTGCCAGAAGGTCTTAAAATTGATTCTGGCTTTATCCAGAGACTTTGCACCTAATGCCAACACTTGGTTAAGATAAAGGGAAAGTAATGACAAATCTCAGGAAAGTGATTCAGAGGCTACTGGTTCAGGTTTTTTGCCTTTAAAGTGTTTCTGGTTGGCTTGATTTTCAACAGGCCACTCAGGATCTCCAGTAATTAAGAAATAGCCAACCACTAATGTTTCAATTCTATTGAGCTTCCTCAGAGCTGTGGTTTCTTGGCTCAGCAAATAGCTACACTCAAACACAGTAAAATGTCAGTCTCAAAATATGTCCTTACAGTTTTCCCATGGTTTTAGCAGAAAAAAACATTTACAGTTTTAGATGATGCTGATGCAGATGATTGAGTGGTTACAACTGCTTCTGTTTTCACAGTTCCATATTTTTTAATAGCACTAGTGGGTTTCTTTTCCCAAATTGCTCCAGCTCTGAGCAGCAATAAAAATGAGGTCTCTTTACTAACACAAAGCATTAAATTTCTTCACAGTGTCATGAATACAAACCAAACACAGGACATTACACAACTGGTGACACTTAAATGTAAGTCAATTATGCAGGTTTAATGTATTATACACATAGCATCTGTACATGTGACAACATGGGAGTGAAAAGCACTTAAATAATTAAGTTAATGGGAAAGCACTGGGTAGTCAAAGAACACTGAGGAGAACAAATGGAATTTTTTTAGTGAGAGGGTTCATAGATTTGTGAAAATGGGGAGGATGGCATCTTGTAGCAAAGCTATGATCAACCTGTCTGCTCACAAATAGTTTGTTGGTGAGAACTTTCTCATCCTGGTCTTTCATTCTGGAATTGCTTTCAGGTCTTTTTATGGATTTGATTGTGATTTTCTGCTACAGTAGCAATGTCCCTGCTTTATACTGGATCAAAAGACAAGAAGAGACTCAGAACCAACTTGGTATGGAAGGAAAATGGTCCAAAGTTCTTTACAGATTGGCAAGAATGTAGATGGCAAAGAAATTCTATGGAAACTAGTTATAACTGCAGTTATAATCATAAAACTGTGAGTATTTATGTTTCTTCTAATATAGCCATCAATAAAATAGCTGATAATGATGCTATAAAAATGCACGGATCTGCTTTTCAAAGTAAGTATAAGAACATGTGGCCTTTTTGTAGCAGCAGACTGCTCCCTTCTGTGAAGTCAAAATCCTATCTGCTAAATGATTGTTAACCATAACTGTACCTGGCATATAGATCTCCACCGAACTCACACTGCTTTACAAACATCAAGGCAAAATTTGCATGTGGTCAGACAGTTCCTGTGAGTCCTATATACGATTTACATACTACTTACATCTTCGTGGCTCTTTTCCTGAGTGACAAGTAATCATTTGTGCAGTTTAATGTGGAGAAAATCTTCTGTACAAAGAGGTTATATGGCTTGCTTATATTTTAGTCACAAGAATAAACAGTGTTTAAGGTTTTCCAGGGGTTATTTTCATAAGTAAATGGAAGAGAAATAGTCCTCATTCCAAGGTCTTCCAAGAAAATGGTGAAAAGTTGCCAAGGAGAAAGAGAAACTCACTTTATCTCTCCTCTTTCTTTTTTTCCCCCATAGTATATAATAAGACAGATCTCTATATTAATAGAGTTTTGTAATTTCTCCTTCTATCTTTCTAATAATCCTAGGATGGATTTCATTCAGTCTTGATTGAATCCATTTAAGCACTTTACTACTAGCTCCATATTAATCTGATCTCCCGAGATACTAAAAAAGTGACTGTCTCCTAAGGACACTGTATCATTCTTTAATGAGAAAAGAAATTAAGTATATCACAGCTATGTCAGGAACCTTTGTTATTTGACTTACAACCTTGCTGTAATTTAGATTTCTTTAGATAAAGAAACCTGCTCTCATAGTAACTACTTCCATAACCTTGCTTAAATATAGGGTTACTTTTCCTTCTATGCTAACACAAATTCAATTAAAATAAATATGTGATTTTTCCACTAGTCTAAAAAGAATCACTATCATTTATTTAACAGAATAAAATAATATACAAGCAAGACTGATCAAACATAATATATGGTTTGAGTTGTTGGGTTTTTTTCTCCTCTGCTGAAATATCATCAGTTTCCTTGAAACTTTGTGAAACAAAAATATGTGCAAAAATATAGGCACAATATGCTGTATAGTACCATTCAGATATAAAAAGTAATAAAGATGGGGCAACTGCAGTTCATGTCCATTCACATTGACAGAAAAACTATGTTAACTTATCTCTTCCTTTGCAAGGCTCATTCAGTTCAACATTATCTTCTTTAACCACAAAAATTGTGGAGAAAACTAATCAGAAAATGCAGAGATTGTTTAGAACAAGATGCCACTAAAGTATCCCAAGTGTTAATTTTTTAAGTGTTCCGCACTATGCTCAGCACTGTAATTTAACTGTGTTCACTAGTGAAATCAGGGCCAGCTCCAGTGGAATGATGCGGAAAAAGTTAGAAACTCTTTTTCTTGCATGTATATTGAAATAAAAAAGGGAGGAAAAAAGTAACAAAACAGTAAAGGAAAAAAAAACAAATCCCAAAACAAATCCACAGAAAATATGATAAGGTACTATAATTATTTCACTTATTTGAACTCAAGTCACTCAGGAGAAGTTGTTGAAGTTATTATAGAGAGAACAAGAAAGCCTTTTATTTAAACTACATAGATGCCATTATATATATTACAGAGCCTACAGTGTTTTTCTTCATTCACAGCTTGTCTCCATATCCTCTGGAAAGAATGGAATGACTTTAAAGGACTTTAGTAAATTAAACACCCTTAATTCATACTCTTATCTGGCAGCAATACCTTATGTCATGGAACAACCTGTGTCCCTCCTGTTGGTAACACCTGTTAAAAAACTATTACTCTCTATAATCATGTACTTTCATCCCAAATGTTTATTTGGAATAGTTTCTAGACTGACCTAACCCTGAATGTTGGTTGGTAATTGATTGAGACACTTGTTATTGAAGAAAGTCAGATTCTGCAGAGGACTGCTCTACCAATACCCATGACTGTGTTTCAGTGCCAAGGAACATTTCCTGTGCTCACCCTAAGCTCAGCCTTCTCTTTAATGCATTAAGAAGCTCAGACCTTCTTTGAGAGTAGGCTAGCAGTTGTACCTGAAATCAGAGACTCTTCTGATAAAGGACCTTCCTGCTGTACACAGTTTTAGGTAAAACATACATATTTATATTTATGAGTTGGACATGACTGCAGTTTCAGGGAAAAAAAAAATCAAGGCATTTACTAATGGACTGGGAGCAGATCTCATTTACACTGTCAGTCTGTTTGAACGTCAGTAGAGTAAGGACACTGAATGATATAATTTGAATTTGAATCCTGCTTGTTACTGAGCTTCAGCTGTTCCTGAATATAGGACAGATGGACATACAAGCAGTTCATTCACTACCATTGTATCCCTCAAAGTTACCCAGAAGAATAAGAACAGCTTTGTTCACTGTCAACATATTTGGGCAATGATTTCATGATTTCAGAGAGTGAATCCATACTATTTATTATTCCTTTGATGGAGTCTGGAGAAGAACAGGCTCATTTGTAGTTAAGAGAAGATATCTTTCTTTCCTCTGACAGCACCAATAGATGATGATAATTTCAAAACCTTTAATTTAATATATAAGATCTCAAATGTTTAAATTCTTGTCCTTTGCTTTCCATGATTCCTTTGGTATTTCATCAAACACTAGATACCATGCTCTCAAGATATTCACTTTTCATCATGTTTTTCTCTTTCTCTTTGGAATGATGTGCATGGAGAAGGGAAATCACTGACATTAATGAAAATACCATTAAAAATCTACATCAAAAGTAAAATGAGCACTGAAAAATCAAATATACCTCAAATGAAGACAAAATATAGGTTTTGAACAATGTCCAATTCAGAATATCAAGCCAAGCTTGGAATCAAAAAGTATGTGAGAATCAAAGACTATTGCTGACAACCTCCCATGACTAGACAAAATCCCAGTCCATTCCTGAACTTCCCTAAATGCTCTTCTCTCCCTTTTTACTGACAAGCATGTCAGGAGCTAGACTTTGATGATCCTTCTGAGTCCCTTCTAACTTTCATTCCAAGATCATAAAAACATAGCATGGCATGAGTTGGAGAAGACCTTCAAGGTCTTCTAGTTCCAAGCCCCCTGCCATAGGCAGAATCACATCTTCCACTAAGACACCTTGCTCAGAGCCCCAACCAACCTGGACCTGAAGATTACCAGGGATGGAGTATTCACAACTTCTCTGGGCAAACTGTTTCAGTGCTTCACCACCCTCACAGCCAAGAATTTCTTCCTAATATCTAGTCTAAACCTACTCCGTTTCAATTTGAAGCTATTCCCCCTTGTTCTATCACTATATGCCCTTCTAAATAGTCTCTCTTCATCTTTCCTGTAGGACCCCTTAAGGTACTGGAAGGCCACAATTAGGTGACACCAAAGTCTTCTCATTTCCTGGCTGAACCAACCCAAATCTCACAGGAGAAATGCTACATCCTTCTAATCATCTTGATGGTCTCCTCTGGACTGGTTCCAACAGGTCCATATCCTTCCTGTGCTGGACATCCCAGAGCTAGATGCAGCACTGCAGGTGGGGTATCACCAGAGCAGAGCAGAGGGACAGAATCACCTCCTTTGATCTCTGTAGTTAGTTCAGGTTTTTCTGCCTAGTTATGTCCTCTCTCAGCCTCTTGTTCAATTCCAGTCATTCCACTGGCAAAGTGAAAAACAGAGAAGGCCTTAATGCCCTGCAAACAGTGTTCACTGATAGCTACAACACTAGTATGTTATTAGCAGGTTTTTGTTCATAAGTGTAAAACACTGCTCTATACCGGCTGCTATCAGCAAGATATAGGTTGAAGACACCTGAAAGGGCACAACATCATCTGAATAACTCATATTCAAAGCTGCACCAAGCAAAATTAAACATTATGAAAGACAGTGAAATAAATTTTCCTCCTTAAAACACTTTCTGGATCCCCTATATCGCTCTTTCTATTTTTGAATGGGCTATGTATAACATCTGAAGGAGAAAACTTGCACTGCAGCAGCACAGTTAGATTACTGTGGAAGCTGTGTGCATGCTAAGATGGCAATTCAATCAGCAAAGGAACTTAAAGAAAAAAGATAACAGCAACAAAACCTAAAATATCCATACCCCAAAATGTATTTGCATCTGCCAAATGCAATTTTTGCCACAGTAGTTTCAAATAAGATGGTCCTGCTTGGTGTGACACCATCTGTTGAATTTCCCTTGCTTATGTATTAGTAACGTGTAAGTGGCAACTTTACATAATTTAAAATAAAATGCTCAAGTAGGGAAACAACTTCTCAATTACAGTCATGAAAAGGATCAGGTGGGCTCTTACTCATTCTGTGGCCCATTGCACAGCTGATTTCACATATGGGAAGACACTTAATTAACCTTTGATATAACCAGTGTTTACACAAGTTTTAACACTGGAGGAAAATAGTTTTTTGATCACCTGTTCTTTAGCTGCTGGTTAGTGGAAGTACTGATTATTTTCTGTTTGTTGGGGGCTTCTGTTTGTCATGGAGTAAGGAAGAACAGATAGGTGTAATTTCAAGAAATAAGAGAATGTGTTTCATAGTATTTGGGAATACTGGGCTTTTCCTTACTTCTAGTGTTTTATATACTAAAAGTAGGAAAAAAATTTTCCTTGCTTCTCCTGCTATTCTGACTGACTTTTTTCTCCCAATTATTTATGAATTTCAAATCATGGTAATTCTCATGACCTACATTTTCAATAGGCTTAGTAGAAAGGTAATTTATGAAAGAAAGCACAATGTAAAGGTTTAGTATTGGTAAGAAGACGAAACAGGGAGAGACTGATGAACGGGGTATGAAACCTCTTTCCCAAGGAATATGATTCACATTCATGCTTGCTCAGGAATCTTAGAAATAGAGGATTTTGGGGCCTGAAGGCAGGAGACAGGCCTTGTATAAGGAACTCTGAAAATCCTTCAGTTATTTGCTATGAGCTGAAATATTGCCACTTCAAGAAGTAAGAACACAGCACTAACAGGGCACTTCTGCTGATATATCTTTTAAGTTGAATAAGGATCAGGTCATGCATAAGTTATCACCTTTTCAAGGAAGGAGCAATTGTATTCAATGAAGCTTTCCCTGAGCACAGCTCCCCATCTGAGCTTGTTCCTCTGTGCAAAAAGCTCAGAATACACAATGAGTTTAACCCACAGAGCTGCAGTCGTGAGTACCAAGACACAACCACACAGGTTAGGAAACCAGTTTACTGAGACAAATATTGCCATGTTACAAATACTGACAGAACTAAAAGATTCACTCTCAGTACCCTATAACATGAAACTAAATCATCACGAATCAGCCTCCTCAAATCAGATAATGTCTCTTCCAGGACTTCTTGAGCACCAGCTGCATCTTGCAGAGGAATATTTATCTCAATTAACACAAGTGTACCCTGAAGAAGTGTCATGTGGCTGTGCCATCAGTCTAGGAAGAGCAATAGCAGTTTAATGCTCCAGCACACAGTGATGAGGTAAGATAAACAGGAGGCCACCCCACACGCTACACAACTGCAGCTCTCCTGAATCCTTGATTTTAAGTCTTTACAGCCCCTTCAAGACTCAAGAGCTGATTACAAAGTTTCTGAAAATTCAAATATTGAAGCCAGACATTCAGATGGACATCATGCAGGAGCTGGTGCCTTCCCAAAGAAGTCAAGCAAAAGAAATGGTGTATCACACTCCAGTCCTGCTTCTGGGGGTCTCATTAGCAGCCAGACATTTTCATGTTTATTATTTATTCTGTTTGAGCTACTAGTGGACTTACCACAAGGGAGAAATCTGCTGGCATCTGGGAGTTAAAGGGAAATTTATTTTGAAAAAGAGGTTTTTAAAAAGCTATTTTATTTTAATGAGCAGTCCCAAATACCCAGAGCTCCTGCCTTACTGTGGAGATTAGAACTTTCCCAAAGTATTCTAAACACAGAGGTGTTGATTCCTGTCCCAAGAGAACAAACGTTTTTTGAATGTCTGATTTCAAGACTTATTCTCAGCAGTGTTTTTCCTCCTGGGTCAAATTGGCTTATAGAGAGGAAAGTGAGGAAGATAACTCTTTATTTTTGTTATATAAATAATATGCACATACATACATATATACCTGTATATGTATAGACACACACACACTGCTCCTCTACTCCATGAGCAAGGAATGTGCTGCATCCAGCTCTGGAGTCCCTAGAACATGCACATTGACCTGTTGGAACCAGTCCAGAAGAGGTCACAAAGATGACTAGATGGATAGAGCAACTCTCCTATGAGGAAAGGTAGAGAGAATTGTTGACCTAATTATGGCCTTGCAGTACCTGAAGGAAGCCTACAAGAAAGATGGACAGTGACTTCTCACAAGAGGACAAGGGGGAATGGTTTCAAACTGAAGGAAAATAGGTTTAGATCAGCTATAATGAAGAAATTTTCACTATGAGGGTGGCGAGTCCCTGGCACAGGTTTCCCAGAAAAGCTATGGCTGCCCCATCCCTGGAAGTCTTCAGGGCCAGGTTGGATGGGGCTCCGAGCAACCTGTTCTACTGGAAGGTCCCCTGCCTACAGCAGGGGGCTGGAATGAGATGACCTTGAAGGCCTTTTACAACCCAAAACATTCTATGATTTTATGATTCCATCATATATACACCAAGTAACCATACATATATATATATATATGCCCTTACTCTACTACAGGTTATCTCTGCCAGGAGACATTAGTACTATTCATTTCTTATCCCAATGCAAATTAGGGTATCAGGTCATTGTCACACAGAAATTATGGCACTAAGGTTCCTGCAGCCCTGGGTCAACACTTTTCACATCACTCACAGGAAGGCTTGATTTCTAGGCTGTACCTTTCTTCAGTCATTTCCAGGGAGTTTTTGTTATCAGACAAAGGAGTAGGACTGCAGGTCAATTATTGATAACCTTCTGGAAGAGCTTTGGCTCACTGGATCCAGCTCAAAGCATAATTCAACCTTTGGGATAGAAAATATAGTTTGAGAACACTTGTCAGAGAAAAGGGGTTTGAAAGAGGATAAGCTTGAAAAGGAGCCTTGAACTAGAGTTAAGCTAGTGTTACTTGGGAATTACCTAAGGCCCAAATGAGCTATGACTTTTTTAACTGTAAAGCTACAGTGAAAAGTGAATTTTTAAAGTTGCTGTTTGACTAAACCTAGAAATTCTTTTTTACCCCATTTTAAAGTTCCTTTCAGTCTGTATATTTTCCCAGTACAAATCATGCATTGATATCAAAGAAAACCAAAGGATATTAAATATATAATTCTGTACCTGTATGAGACCTGATCTGCCTAATAAATGTAACTTCTAGAGACAATGTCAGTGTGCAAGACATTGCTAGAATACATATATGGACTAAAAATAAACAGAGTGTCTGTCTATCTGTCTGTTGCAAGAATGAATGACTCAGAGGAAAAAAACAAACCATAGAGTTAACAAGTGGTAATCAATTCCCTTAGGCATTTTGTTCCGTCACCTGACATCATGGATTTAACACAAAAATAACTTTTCTGGGAAGAACTATCTGATAGCAAGCTTGCTGAAATATTCTAATGGAGAAAGAATGCAAACAGAGTTAGAGAGGAGTAAGCTTTGCACAGATCAAAGCCACAGCTTTGGAGAAGCTGTCAGAAATCCTTATATTTCACTGACATCTCATTTCACTTCTAATATACCTTATTGTATCTTTTGTATCACGTCTCTCTGCCTCAGCTTCCCTTGAAACTTCCATTCAAAAAATGGCTTAGTACTTTTCTGTGTCTGTTTCTTTTAAACAACATGTTCAAAATTATCTGTTGCATCTCACAGTGACCTGCAGATTTCAGTCGTGGTATTGTGATGGTTCACAGAGGTGGACAGATGTCTGATCAGCTCAATATATCTTCTCTAAAGCTTGCCTCCAAAGGCTGGTTTCCCCCTTTTGAACAAATAAAATTATCATTCCATCTTACCACCTTGTTTTCCTTCTCTGCATCAGAGACAACAGGCAGATCCACTTCTTTGACTTTAGTCTAATGACACTAGGACCATTTTTCCACCTCAGAGCTTCAATGCTCGGCATCTTTCCTACTACCTTTTGCCTTAAAACCCCAAGTATCTACATAGAGAGACTCACAGAATGTCCTTTGATTTGAAAATTTATCCTTCTGTTTCTTATGACAATGATGAAGTAGAGAGCACTGACTTTTAAAAAAAATTATTGCACAATTCAAACTGAGCAGTTTCTACTTGAAAAAGTTTTTTCTTACTTGCCGATGCCCTGGCAAGCTGTGAGTAAAATTGTGCCATAACTCCCTGGGAAGAGACCAGTTTTCCTTACTCCTGCCTCAAGGAGGATTTCACTCAGTTTATTTTAGTAGTGTCTATCAGTTCAGTGGTCTCTTAGGACAAAGTGAAGAAAGTTTAAAGAGTGATTGGATCTCTGGAGCCTCAATTTAGTTTTCTAAATATAAGAGTCTGGTTCTGGCTGAGACACAGGGCATCTGCCACATCCGTGTTGTCCAGGTGATATGACAAAGGACAAAAGATGAGTGATGTTCCTCAGGGTTTGGTATTGAGACTGGCACCGTTTATCACTTTTGTTGAAGGCATGGACAGTGGCATTGAATGCACTCTCAGCAAGTTAACTGATGACACCAAACTTGTGTGGTGCAGTAGATACGGTGGAGAGAAGGGATGCCATTCAGAGGGCCCTGGATGAGAGATGGACTTGTGTGAACCTCATGAAGTTCAACATGTTGTAGCAACTTCCAGTACCTAAAGAGGCTACAGGAGAATTGAAGAGGAACTTTTGATAAAAACATTTCGTGATAAGACAAAGGCAAATCAATTTAAACTGACAGACGATAGGTTTAAATTAGTTATTAGGAAGAAATTCTTCCCTTTGAGGGTGGTGAGCCACTGGAACAGGCTGCCCAGAGAAGCTGTGATTTCATTACCTCTGGAAATCTTCAAGGCCAGATTGAATGGGACTTTGAGCAAACTTGTCTGGTGGAAAGTCTTGCTTCCCGTGGCAGGTGGGCTGAAACTAGTTGCTCTTTAGGGTCCCTTCCAACCCAAATCATTCTAGTATTCATAAATTGCAGAGAGCAGATGGAAAATTAGTGTGCGGTAATCACTGCCACATTCTTGCGTAATAGTCTGTACTTCTATACCTTTACCTGTAGCTCTTAGATTTTCCTCTGGGCTTCATAGAAAAGATCTCATCTTGCCTGTGTTTGTGCAATACCTAGAACAATGAAGCCTTGGCCCATTTCTGAAGCTGCTAGATAATTTTCCAGTAAAATCAACAACAATCAACTGTATTAATGAATGAGTTAGGTCTCTTAGGCACACCAAAGGTCCCAGACTCATTAAACTCTCTCACTGAAAAATGCATGGAAGCTTTGTAAAGCATTTTTAAAATAAATATTTTAAAAAAGGCAAATAAAGCAAGGCTCTCTTAAAGTAAACAAACTTTCACAGAGAGAAGGGACTCCACAGTACGAATCTATGAGTTTCAAAACGAAGCCATTTATTTCACAAAGTACACAGTTTATATAGGGTTAGAGGTACATCTTATTGGCTAAAAGGATCTCACCACA
>JAWWLZ010000082.1:146120675-146137814 GCA_035041345.1 Poliocrania exsul | reverse complement strand
TATCTGCTTGATTCTCACGAAGCAGAAGCAGTTTGGATTGCTCAGAAATTCACTTTCTGCAAGCAATCTTGCAACACTCTCTTGCATAACTCAAAGGTTAGTTAAGTTTTGCAGAATAACTGCAATCTTAATGAAAAATATTTGATTGGAACTTAGAGGTTTAGGAAATTATTTTGCCTTAGCAAAAACATATTAACCCAAAGAAAGCCCACAGAGTTTTGAGAAACTGAAGACCTAGCCTCTTCTTTTCTCCTTCCTTCCTCTTCTCTCTCCCTCTTCCCATCTGTCATTATCCATAACACCACTTTAAACAGTGTAAGCTCTTTTTCAAGTGCTGAAGGATGAGAGCTTTTAACTGAATACTATCCTATATAGAGAAGCATGCCACTATTTTGCTGTTTAGAATATGCACTGCAATTGGTTTCATGGATCTACTTATCTGCAGCATCTGGAGACTTTATCTGAAGTGCAAATGAGAGTAAAACAGAAGCATATTAATTAAGTACTAACCACAGGCTTTGGCTCTGCTACAGCATACACTAAACAAAACACATGGAATATAGGTCAAAGAAGCAAGATATTAGATTACTTCTGAGTGCAAAAATAATGTATTTGATTTTAGTTGGGTATTGCATATGCAACTCATTAAACTGTACTCTGAGGAGTTCTGTTTCTAAACAGATGAGCAGTACTTGTTACTCCAAAGTATGTAGAGAAAGAGCTACAGACTGTGTTTAATGTGAAACATTTTGTATTTGCCTACCTGATGTAGTGGTAAACAGTAGTCTAATAATCTATGCATAAACTGAAAACTTTGTGCTAGAGGATTCAAAATAAACAGTGCTGATATGCAGGTCCCCAATTAGATGTGGAGTTTACCTTTTCAACTCATGCTCATCTGTGTAATAAGTTGAACTCCTGGAAGGTTTATTGTGGTTTATTAAACACTGCAAGAAACCCACAAACAAGAAATAAATGTCTTAGTAACTCCTCAGTACCATTTTAGTGTGGTTACAGGCAAAGTATCAACATAACTCAGTGAACAGGGATGTATTTTGTCATTGAGGTTGCACATGCAGAAACACATAGAATCACAGAAGGGTTTGGGTTGGAAGTAGCAACTAAAGATCATATATTCCAACTCCCTTGCCATGGTCAAGGACGCCTTCTACTAGATCAGACTGCTCAAAGACCATCATGGACACTGCCAATGATGAGACATTCACCATTTCTCTGGTAGCCTCTCCATGTAAAAATAGTCTTCCTTATGTTCAATCTAAATGCATCCTCTGTTACTTTAAAAACATTACCCCTTACCCTATGATTAAAGACCTTGGTTAAAAAAAAAAAAATCTTTCTTTGCTATAAACCTTTTTTAAGAATTGAAAAGATGCAAAAAGGTCTCCCAGAAGCCTTCTCTTCTCCAGACATAACAACTCCAGCTCTCTCAGCCTGTCTTCACAGGATAGGTGTTTCAGCCTCCTGATTATTTCTGTGGTCATTCTCTGGACCTAATGTCCTTCCTGTGCTGAGGATCCCAGAGCTAGATGCAGCATTGCAGGTGAGGTATCACCAGAACAGAGCAGAGGGACGGAATCTCCTCCCTCAACCTGCTGCCCACCCTGCTTTGGATATAGCCCAGGACATGTTTGGCTTTCTGGGCTGTGAGCTCACATTGCTGGGTTGTGTCCATTTTTATACTCACTAGTATCCCCAAATTCCTCATACAGGACTGCTCTAAATTCATTCCTTTTTCAGTCTATATTAACACAAGGAATTTCTCCAATGCAGGTACAGTACCTTGGACTTGGCTCTGTTGAACTTAAAGAGCTAATGATACAAAATATCACCTTCTGGAACACCGGTATCCACTTGAGAAATCTGTTGTCGAAGGATCTGACTCAATACCTCTCCAAGTTCCAAAACATCAGCCACAGTCTGGTTAGGGTCTGTGTCACTGTTGTGTAGTATGATTATAAAGTATTAAACATTCTCAGTTTTAATTGTAGTGATTAGGAAAGGTGGGATGAAAACTTCTTTTAAAGAGGCTATAGATGGACACTGAAAAACTTTATCCACTATGCACTTCAGGAAAGGAAGAGTAATGTTCTGTAGTGTGATCATTAAAGAGAAGTGAGAGGTTTCCACTTATGGCCAAATGCCTGCTAAAGACTTTTCTTTCACAGTAAAATACTGCAGGAGTTCATAGGAGTCTTAGTTCATGAAGAAAGAAAAAAGCAGTCTCATCCAGAGGAAAGCAAGGGGAGAGAAGAAAGTGTCATCCATGTTCTGATGGATGATATGAAGTGCTAAAAGGATGCAGTGAGAGGTTCAGAGTGAGGAGAAAAACTGTTGAAGTTGTCTTAAAAGACATTAAAAAAGTGTTGGTCCTGGAATTACATTACAGCATCCCTTTTCCTGTCAAATAATTTCTTAGATTTTATGATAATTAATGTCACCTCCAGGTCGTAAAGCTCTATGACCAATTTTCAGTTCCAAGCCACAATGGGGGAGATCAGTGTTTTATTCATCTATTCACTGTGAAAAACTACAGAGAGATAGTAATAGAAAATACTGACATATTCACAGTTTTGGGTTTGTTTGGGTTTTTTGGGGTTTTTTTTTGGTTTGTTTGTTTGGTTTGTTTGTTTGTTTTGTGTTTGGTTGTTTGTTTTTGTTTTTTTCCAATTCTGGCATATCTTCAGTAAGGGATTGTGTTATTTAATCTGATATTAATATGCACTTACTGATCAAAAAGAAAAACAATGTCTCTGTTCAATTTTAAAGAACATTTTGAGAGTGATAATAATTCCAGTTATTTGGAGATTATAGGATAGGCGCACATAGGCCATTTTGTCCTCTACCTGCCTATTTACCCTTCTATCTTTATTTCTGTAGCACTCACAACAATAGCATCTAAACACAATTGACAGCCAGAAAACTGGTACTGCAGTTTAGACTCTTCTAAACTCTTCTCCATCAGAAATGTTGTAATAGAAGAAAAATTTGATGGGTCATATTAACACTTTCTTTTTTGTTTTGTTAACATGAGCCAAATACTCCTTTTTTCCTCTAGGTCCTGGCTTTGAGCACCACAGCAGTATCTGAAGTGCTCAGACAGGATGGGGGCAGACTTTTATGTGCTATGTTCTGTACAAACTAGTGGGCAAAGACAGACTGTATGAAGAGTCTCAGTGTGTAAAACTGGAAGAAAGGATGTCTTGTTTCTTCTTTACAGGTGGCTTAATGAAATGTTAAAAGCTTCTGCACTGGCATCACACTTGAGAGAAAACCCCTCTGTTCCAGTTAACACTTCAATAAAACTTCACCACTTTCATCACTGGCTGTCTTGATGTCTTGCTTCTCCCTAGATTTTTCCATTATGACTTTTATCTTGAGATGGGCATTTGGAAAATACAGACTCCTGCACAGTTACCAGCAAATTATTGTGTGCATCAGCCTCCAACAGAAAAAATGTAGAAATTTCCCGCTGAGCTTAGCTCAAAATAATCAATAAGTTTAGATGAAGGGAATATTTTGTCCTCATGGAACATAGACAGAGACAATAAAAAAGAATTCTGAGGTTATTTTCCTGGTTTTAGTGATCCTCATTTGTAGGCTCACAGGACATTTCAGCTTGGAAGAGACCTCAGGAAAATATCTAGTCCACCTCCTGCTCGAAGTATGGTCAGCTATGAGGACAGACCAAGTTTTCAGAACTTTTTTCCCTCTAGTGTTGAAAACCAACAAGGATGCCCAGCAGCACAACTTGTCTGGGCAACATTTTCCGATATTTGATGGCCCTTATGATGAAAAGTTTTTTCTTATACCCAGTCTAAACCTTTTTTTTTTTTTTTTTAATTTTTTCATTTATCCTTCTGAGGACAGGATCCTTTGAGATATACCAAGCATAAAGTGGCATGGAAACAGCTTTGTTGTTAGTGAACAGCTTGAAGAATGTTAATTATTAGCGGTCATGAAGATACTGATAAAAACTGAAAGACAAAACACACATTTGGTGGCATCTAGAGTCCAGTGTAGAAAATTAGAAGTTTGAGTAGACAATATTAAAGCCTGTTCTTAGATGGCCATAAGGTGAGGAAAAGGGGGGGGGGGTGGGGGTGGGGGTGGGGGGGGTGGGAGCACATGCACAAGATATATTTAACAAAGGTTTATTAAAAATTATTTAACTCTGCAAATAATGTACCAAAACCAATACTATCAGAGAGAGCTCAGAGGATTTCCAGATCTTTAGGCAAACTGTGGTAGGACTAACTCTGATATTTCTGTGAGACACTCTAACACAATGTAAATGGGTCAAGTACTGCATCAGAGTCAGTATCCGTGAGCCTCTAAGGCTGAGATGGTTGTAGTTTGCCCTTTAACAAGGAATAAATCAGGTCTAATTGGGTGGAAGTGATTGGATGGTTTAGTTTACCACTGCACTGTTGGTGCTCTGCCTGAGATTTTAAAAGCCAGCTTGGGAATGCAGAGTGAAAGACAGGGAGACAATTAGTAGGAGATCTGGACTACAGAAGCAGCTATTTCTCTCTTTTACCTGTCTCAGAACTTTTCTTTGTAAGTGTTTATTCCCAGGAGTTTAATTTTCACTTGACAATGAGTGAGTCATTTATTTACAAGATAATATTCATTATAAGCATAAAAATCATATTCTATTTCTATACAATTTTTGAGGGGGGGTGTGTGTGTGTGAGGTGACTAGATCAGCAAATTCATATGGGATGGTCATAACATTGAGAAATCATATTTCATCGTATAACAAGCAAGTGTAAAATTTTTCCTCTTCTAAATCATGTTTCTAGGACAAAAGATGAGACCAGTAGTTAAACTGCTAGTCAACAGATCAGGAAACATTTTTTAAATTTTTTTAATACATTTTCCATATAAACTTAGGTGAGTCATCAAAAGATGATTTTATTTTTTTGTTTAAATACCTGGGACACATTTCAAATAGAGATAGAGATAAAGTTATTGTCATTATCTTAGATATTTTCATAAGGACATATATGTCAAAGGTTATATACAAAGCTCGTAATTTTTTTTTTATTGCCTTGAATAAATGAAAACTCAGTATTCCTGTTGTTTTCTGCTGAAAAATTCCACACACTTAAAAAAATATACTTTTTCTTGTTGGACAAAAATTGTATCATAATTTGGTCTTTCTCTAATTTCTAAGATTTCTCCACATTGAGGGTCCTATGTACAGAGATATAACTTTCGTACTAGCCAGATTTCTGGTCTCATTAGTCCAGTGCTTTCTGATGACACTGGATTCTTTACATTGCATTTCAATTTCCTCCCACACAACCAGACAGTACTTGATTTTTTGTTATTTGCTTTGTTTTTCCATAGCTTGTGTTTCATTATAAGGAAGCAGAAGGTTTGAGTTGAAGGTGGCCATGTGCTGTGTGGCATCAGTGATTATAATAATGACTTCTTTGCTGGTTCCCCTTGGGTAGAATTGAAATATGTGCAGACAAATGCAGATTGTTCAGGGGAAGCTCCTTTGGAGCAATTTTTTGAGGGTCCAGACGTTTTTTAACACTGTCGTGGTATCATCTAGCTAATTAAACACACTGTGATGAATATTTTAATAGGAATCAGAAGAGAAGCAAGCTGGCTGGCACATGGCTGAACTCTGAAAATCAAGTGTCCTTGAAATGTGTTGGTTTAGGATTGTATTTGTTTATAGTTTCACAACACATAAGGAACACACCATTTGTCACGCAGACAGCTTAGGTATGATGATGAGTAGGAAAGAATATTATCCAAACATCAGCAAAAGAGGGTATTCAGGGGGTGGGCACAGCTCCAAGACTGCCAGACTTCAAGAAGTGTTTGGACAATGCTTTTGGGCACATGGTGGGAGGGATTCTTGGGATTGTCCTGTGCAGGGCCAGAAGTTGGACTCCATGATCCTTGTAGGTCTTTTCCAACTCAGGCTATCCTATAATTTTATGAAAACCAGATATGGCACTCGGGACTCAATGATGATTTAACACAGCAAAACCAAAATGAATCATCAGTGTTTGTACAATAGGGTGGTTGGCAGGATCAGCTGGGCAGATTATTAATGCCTTACACAAAGAGAATGGCAAGACACCAATGAATTAGAACTCTGATAAAAGGCCAGACCTGACTGTGTGCTCAGCGCACAGCAAGCTGATATCTGTAAAGCTGCCATGCAAACAAGTCCTTAAGCCTCCTGTAAAAAATTATTCTCTTCTTGAAATGCTCTATGCATCTAACTAAACAACTTAAACCACAGATGAAATTATTTTTTAATTACTGCCTCCTTCACAAGAGTAACACTGTTAGCAGGAAACAGCAATGTTGTATTAAATAATGTTATGTTACAATGAAACTGCAAAAGCTGAGATCACTGTGGTTATCTTAATTTAGAAGTGGCCTAGTTACTGCCTAAGGATACATGAGATCATAGTAATAGGGCTAATAAAGCATTGTTTAAATGAGTACTTCCAATTCAGGAAATTTTAGTTCACTGTAATCAAAATACTTCATCACAATATACATAGGAAAATAATTCTCAAGAGTATGTCCCAGTTATTCTGCATAAAATATGTGAATATTGATTGTCACAGGTACTTGACATTTTATTACTAGCCATAAATCTCCCTGTCACATGTAGACAATATCCCAGGAAATGTGAGAAAATTTACCAAAATGAGTTAACAAAATTCCACCTCAAAATCATCCAGAGCTGATAAAAAAGTTGTAAGGTTGCTAGTTTGTAACCTTTTAGCTGCAAAACATATACCAAAAAATGTGTGCATCAACAGCCTTATAACAGCTCACACACAGGAATAGCTCTCTCAGGTTTACTAATACTACTGCAAAATGAATTTTAAAAGCCTCTTTTTCTGTTTTCTAGTGGTTAGGATTGCTGTATGACTTGCCATATGGGTGATAATTAAAAGTAGGTTTCCATATAAATATGGAATTTTAAATAAAGAACACTTCTTTGACTCTCTCTCTTCAAAACGGAAGTATGACAGGCCTAGGGAACATATTGACTTCCCTCTCGCCATTGGTCAAGAGACTGGTACCTCCACAACCAGGGGTTTTTTTGGTACACATCAGTGTTCCATAAAACACACCTTTTCTTCCTTTTTCTACAAACTCTGAAAAAAATAACTTCCTTGAGCAACATTATTTATCTTCTATTTAATTGAAAAATAGGAAATGTCTGCAAGACACTTTCTCTTACACCTCCCCATGTGAATCCTGATATTTCCCTGGAAATGTTCAAGGGCAGATTGGATGGGACCCTGAGAAACCTTGTCTTGTGAAAGGTGTCCCTGCCTGTGAATGATCTTTGAAGTCCCAATCTCAAGCCTTTCTACGATTCTGTGGTGATCAACTACAATGTCATTACACCTAGGTGGCAACTACCACATTGCCCCTTAAAGATTTCAAAGTATTTTTCTTCTTATAGTGTTTCTTATGATATTGTTTCTGGAAAAAAAAATCTTATGACCTTCTATCTGTCACAATAAACTCTATTATTTTTGACTGATAACATCAAAAGAAAGACTCAGTCTGTGTTTAGGTATCTTGTATATCTTCCCTTGTATCTGACCTATCTGAAGTCTCTTACATCAGCTGAATTTCAGTGAGATAGCAATTCTGTGGTTTTTGCTGTTCTAGTAGTTGATTGTTTATACTGATGCCTTGTACTGATGTCTCTAGATCTGCTGCAATTATTTCTAGCATTTCTTTTCAATTTTATTTTTTATTTGGCACCTGGGAATCAATTTAATATTTACAGCCAGTAAGATGAATACCTTTCCTTTTTTTTTTATCTGGTTCAGATATAGTAAATTCATCTAGTTCAATCAATGCAATCAATCCAATCAATTTATCTAGTTCAATTTATCTATTTTTATATAGTTGATTTTATTACCCTGGGAATCATAAGTCTGTATGTCTTTTTCCACCGCTCTTCTCTTCAGGCTTGCTACATCAATAATGTCTACTTCATTTTCTTCTATTATTCCAGCATTTAAAACTATACTTTCTCTTTTGCTCTCACGTTCTGCCTGAAACAACCTTAGCTGAGTTCCTACTTTACTCTGTTCCATTTTATTGTGGAATCACCTTTGTCTGCCTCTTTTCTGGTTGATGCTTGACATGAATTGCACATCCTATGGTCTCTATTCTAGGTCACCTAAGCTCTGTGTCACATTAAAAATTAATTAAAAAGAAGTTGCATGGACACAATAAAAGAACTAATGTAAATATCTCAGAAACTTAATCCATGCCCAATTAATGAGATATGGCTTTGGTCTATCATAGGATTCTGGCAGTGTCTGAACTATCATATCATATGGCTGGAAAGAATCCATGAGATCTAACTCCTCAGAGTAAGCTCACAGCCTGGTTAAAGTCAGTAATTTTTTTTCTGGCTGTGTGACTTGGATACTAAGATACGGGCATATGAGGCAGGAAAGAGGCCACATTGCCACAGGTTATTAATGTGTGACCTACAGGTAGAGCAGTAAGGGGCTGTGGAAAAAATGGCAACTGGGTGCTTAGTGCATGAGGTTTGACAGGTCTGTAGTGTGGGATCTGACACTGAGAAATTTGTATATCCCACTGCACAGCTCAGGAGAAGGAAAGGGTTTGGTGCCACACAGAATTAAACTCTGAATGATGGAGAAAAGTACAAGGTTACTCACGACTGACAGCAAAGGTTTCCTCTGACATCTGAACACTCCTCAGAGGTCTGCTGTCTGGGGAGGGACCTCCTATCAAGGCTCAGATCTCACAAGTTAAGGAGACAGAGGATTAAAAATTGCCAGAAAAATTCAGAATCCTGGCAGAGTGTGAAGGACTGCTGTGGGTTTATACAATAGTGTACAATGGTGTTATAATTACTTTAGTGATTGAAATATAGCAACAGGCCACAGAGTTACAACAGATCAGGCGTGTAGAGAAAGTTTATACTTTGGGGAAAACTACATTTCTTGTTCTTAAAATGTTTTCTTTTGCCTTAAAAGGAGAGATCTCTTGAGCAAGTAAAATAGATTAGCATAGACGATTTACAGGGAATCAAAATAGAACATCACAGTGCAAGTTACTCCAAAGTGGAGAGAATTAGAGTGATGAAATGTTATGTGCATTTAATAATGATTTGGGTGCAGTGACTGAATCCATCAAAATCCACTTTTTATTTCTTTCCGATAACATGCAAGCTAATCTAAATATCCTAGAGCCAGGACATATCACTGCTCTATATTTAAGCCCTTAGATGATTTTCATTCTGAATATGTTCTGGGTAGCAATTAATGATCCTAATTCCTTGTTTTGTGGGTTTGTTTTATTTGGTTTGGTTGTTGGTTTTTCCCTGAGATACTCTTTTAACTCCTTTCAAGTGCACTTCTAACATGAATCATTGAATCATAGAAAGTTTTGGAAGGGATTTCAAAGATCCCCTAGTTCCAACTCCCCTGCCATGGGCAGGGACACCTTCCATGGGCAGAAACATCCTCCACTAGACCAGGTTGCTCAAAGCCCCATCCAGCATGACCTTGAACACTTACAGCCACTTCTCTGGGCAACCTGTTCCAGTGCCTCATCACCCTCACTGGAAAGAATTTCATCCTAGTATCTAATGGATCAGATTTCTTTAAATATCACTGCTCAGACTATTGATTAGATTATACTATATTCACCAATAATATAGTGCTCATTATAAAATGTCTGAAAAGAGGGAAATTGGATGCTTTTTGTTGCAAATATATCAGTGGAAAATTACTGTTTAACCTTGGTTGCATGAAGATCTGCACATCTGGTAAGCAGTGTTGAGTATATGCAAATGAGAATGTAGTATTCTGCTGCCAGTGCTATAAATTCCTTTAAACTAAATATGTGGTCAGCTGGATCATGCACTACTATTGTATAGCAAAGATCTTCCTAAGAATCATGGAATCATTAAGGTTGGTAAAGACCTCTAAGATCACCAAGTCCAACCGTTAACACCACTATGTGCACCATTAAACCATGTCCCCAGGTGACACATCCACACACTTTTGGAACAGCTCCAGGGATGATGATTTGAATCTTTCCCTGCACAACGTATTCAGGCCTGTCCAGATTTGTCTGTAGAACATTCCTACACAGAAGCAGACCAAGACTGCCACCCAAAAGAAACTGGGAATGGAAAGAATTTGGAAGCTGGACATATCAGCAGTATATGGTCATCATCCAAGGGTATCTTTGACCATGCACATGCTCAGCAGAAAATACTGTAGTGTCACAAGAAAAGGAGAGGCAGAAATACAAAGATTTCCTACCTCAATCCTGTATTAATATAAAGTTATTAGCTATAAGCACCCTCGGAACAAAGCTTTATGAACCCAGCACTGCGTATCAACCCATGGAGAGAACGCAGGCTGGAAAGATTTTTGACCTTCCTATGAAGACCACACTTTAACCAGGGAGAACTTAATAACTTATAAGCATGCCAGAACACCAAATCAGCCTGTCTGTGTCTCACCTGAAGAGACAACACATGACGGCACGCTGCCTGGAAAGGTCTTTGATACTCAGTTTATGAACCACACTTAAGAGCAAGAAAAATAACTTCTCTGTATCAGCTCCCCAAACAACTTTTATTAATACAAGTATGTGACAATAACTATATGGGTTACTTAGTTGCTGATAACATTTAGCTGCAGGATTGTTTTTAATTGATGAAAAAAAAACCCAAAAGAACCCAGCACAAAACACCTCCTACAGGCAACTCCAGCAGTATACCCCCCACGACAAACTTAACTAACAGAAGATTATTAACTAAAACCACAACAGCTCAACACCACATTTAAATGCATTCAATAACCCAAAGCAAAAGCAACTCCAAGAATATAGCTGCTTCCCACTAATATGTATATACCCAGTGAGTTATAGCAAATTATAATTAGTAAGGCACAAGAAAAAAAGAGTAAGAATTGGTTGCTCACCCCTGCAATGTCCAGTGGGGTGAGGGGAGACAGGATAGCTCGTAGGTTGCCCTCCCAGAGGTGGTGGAAGTTTTCTCCCCGGTTTTTGTTCATATCCAATCTCTTCTTTATACTCTTTTTTCTTTAGGTAAATTGAGAGATTATAGTCAATAATAGTTTTGGGGGTGATAGATGCCTGAGTTCTGGCTCCTTGGCTCTCCACAGGGTGTCACAGGGTGTGGCGAAGAAGGGCCATATCATTTCCATAACACTCCATTCTTTGGTAACCCCATCAATATGAATTTAGCACTTTTGGAAAGCCACTGGGATGTCTTTATCCTCTGACAATGGTTCTGGGAACATCCCTCCAGGGAACTGAGGCATTTCCCTCAACTTATATCAGGGCTATTACTTGCAGAAGATAAAAGTGAATTTAGAAGAGCAGAGGGCACTCTACACACTTTGGGACTGACTCATCTGCTGATGTAGGGGCACTATTGCTATCTGAGATAGCCTGGGGTACCTGAGACATTCACACGGTGAATGGCAGGAACCGTGGGGGATGTATAATCTCTAGGAGCAGCAGCTGGAGGTCAGACATGGTGTCCTAGAACCCTACAAGACATTTAAATGTCAGCAATTGAACTGAATAACTTGAGTTTTCTGAATATTTTTTACCGTGGCAGGTCTAACTCCTGACTGTCACAGTCCTTGTCTTCTTCCTATGGAACAGGTTGCAAGCTCATTCTCCCATTCATTTCCCTTCCTTGCTAATTGTTTTAGTTGAGCATCATCTTACAGAAAGGTACTATTTTTTTTTCTTCTGCACAATAAAACCAAGATTTTTACAGAAAGTCTTGTAAGGAAGAAGGTGGAAGTGTGCAACTGGCAAGGGAAATGCAATGACCAAGAGTGAGGCTGCCATGGAAACATAGCCTAAAGCTAACAAAAGACAAATCCTACCAGTACATATTTAATGAAATTTTGATAAAAAGCAAGCAAATCTGCTATTAGAAACATAATTCTTGTTGTTCAACATTGCAGCTAAGAATCTGCTACTTATTTCTTTGCAGTGGTTGTCACTCTGTCAGTGCAAGTATTAGTATGTTTTCAATGTGGTCAATATCACTGATCTAAGCTGCATCCAAATTAAAGTGTTAGCTTAGAAGTGTGGAATATTCTGACACTTCAGGATAGATTGTACAAATAATCAGAACCATCTAAATCAGAACTAATTTGGACAGCCATATCATATCTTTAATCTCTTCAATCTGGGAATTTTTTTCTTCTTTTTTACACAATGGTATATTTTGCAAATACCATTTTTTAAAAAGGATCCTACTCAATTTACAAACGCATTGTGACTGCACTGTGAACAGGAAATGACTAAGGATCATTCAGAAAGAGGAAAAAGGAAAAAAGAAACATAGTCCTGTGCACCAAGACCGTTTGCCATTAATAGTGCTAGATAACTTCCAGCTATAATTCCAGAAAAGGTGAATTGAAGGGGGGTGGCTGAAGGAGGTTTGACATTCCTTTGAAAAAAGATAAAGCAGTTACATAAGCAAACAATTCCATTGCACATAAAGGGCAACATTTAATGAAAAAACAAAGTGGTTAAAGCCTATACTCAGACACAAAAAGAAGAAATAGAAACTGAGATTAATAAAAATGGACATAAACATAAAATGAAATAAAATAACATGAACATGTAGACAGAAAGTTTGAAAGATCAAAAAGCAATGTGGAATGCAATGCATAAGAGATATCAAGGGTAACAAGAAATCATACTTTGAGCAGTAAGTGAAACATCATGGCAAATCTTGATCTGATACTCAAGTTAATGTAATTCTTAAGTTTCCTTGTAAAAGGTCAATGACTAGCAGATGTCTGGAAACACTAATACAGTGATAAAAGGATAAGATTTCTGAGTTTTCTGCTTTGAATAGGAAAATAGAAATGAAAAAGTAATTACAAAGACCTGAAAAATTTCCAGTTAAAATAATCTTACATTTTTAGTAACTATTGTTACCCTAACAATTGAAGATCTAAACCAGCAGCAAGCAGCAAGACCAAATTATATGATTACATGAAACCACTGAAATTTTCTTCTAAGACAGAGTTACAGGCCTTCTGGGTAAAGATGGTAAAAGTAAATAGTGAGAAAAACCACTTAATTTTAGAAAGGTTTATTTCATGCTCTAAGATGAACTAATAAATAAGGAATAGAAACATGAAAATGTGGAATCACCACCACATTAGGCTGATGACAATTCACATAAAGAAGTTATCCATTTGAAAAAAGAAAGAATATATTTGTGGAGTCTTGGAGAAATCTAGGTTGTAACTGGTCAATGCATTCATTAACTCTATAAACAATTAAAAATAATCTGTTTGGTTTTTTGGGTTTTTTTAGGTTGTTGATCATATGAACCTGAGAGAGAAAGCAAAGATTGAAAGAGGTTAAGCAAGCAGAGACAAGTTTGAGGCATTAAATCGGAAAAAAAAACCCCAGTCAACTACACAATTACATCTCACCATAGGAGATCTATGGAAAGGATGTCTGGGAGAGAGAACAATATGGGTCATACAGGAGCCAAAAAGACTTTAAGGTGAAAATTAAGAACTTTACTTTGTGCAGCAGAAAGCCCATAAGTATCTAGAAAATGTGAATCCCTTTACTCCCCTTCAGGTCTAGTAATGTGTAAGGAATGACAGAACTTCAGATTTTGGATTGAATAGTGTGCAGTTATTAAATATTAACCACGAATAAACATGAGACTGGAAAGCAAGAAGAAAGACTGAACAGTTTCTTTAATTACCAAAATTAAATTTATCAGATGCTGCGCTGACTGCAACGGATGCTTCAATATCTTGCTCAAAAAAGACAAACTTGCACAGTGGATACCAAAGCAGCATCATGGGAAGTTTTTATGAGAATTGCAGCACAGCAAAAATCTTCCCAATATAGGACTGGGATTGATTGCCTGGTAACTGTGAGGATCTCTGTCACTGGAGGTCCTTAGACAGGATTGGATTGTTTCGTGAATGAAGTTGGTGTGTAACTAATCATACTCCAGGGCAAAGAGGTGAAATAAATGGTCTTTTAAATCCCTTTGGAAAACCAGGACTCAGAACCTGAAGCCGTTCATGCACTTGGATATGTAGATCAAATGTTCCTGTACCTCATCACAGAAAGTCATTGAATTAAAACCAGACATAATCCTGGGATGTCTTAATGACTCCACCCCCCACCTCCTGTCCTCTGTTGACTAAATAGAGGGGGGACTGGGAATTTAACCAGTCAGTAGGTTCAGCATGCTAAGGCCAGAGCCCGAAGGTAACTGGATTGCATGGCACCTGATCTCCTTTCAATTTTTTCTCAGCAATATTAACACTTCCATGAGTGTATGTATGAAAGGGGATGACAGCTTGCCCCCTGATTTAGTGCTCTGCATAATTTCATTGCCTTGAGTCCAACTTTCTGCTACACTGACCCAGTCTGACTCTTGATAACTATGCAAATGCTCTTTTATTTCTACTCAAAAGTTAACAATCTGATAAAAGAGAGTTCTTGAAGTAGGGCTCCCCACTACTGCTTCTTTCCACAATGGTAATTGTAAAATGTATTAAAACCAGCCTGCATCCAAATTTTTATCTCTGCTGAATGGACGACTTATGCCACTAATTTCATGGGTGTTGTGAAGCAAATAAGTGTGAAGCATTATTCTTGGAAGGAACAGGCCCATAAAAATCAATTTAGCATGAAGGCTCTCTCTTTATCAATGCCACTGATACCAACTACTTTTTTTAATGTATATGTATATATAGGGATAGGCAGTTCTATCACTTGAGTCAAGTGGGATCTCTAGTTTAGCTGCACTATAAGCAAGTCAGGTGGTCCTACCAGCAGTACAAGGGATTGGAAAGTTACGTTTTCACCAAAATGTTGTTAACATCAGTTAGAATCTAGTGTATATGCCTCATATCATTCCAAGATGAAGGAGATCATCTCATCGAAAGAGGTAGTGTAGGACTCACCAGTGGATCTGTTTAGTATGAAAGTGGAAATATCTACCGACACTGCAGTGCATGGAGACAGCACTTGTTGCACTGACATGATGAAAAGAAGATATGTGAAGAGTGCAAGCAATTGAAAGGCTCATCTCTTCCTTTCTGCACTCTTGGCATTTTATAACTCCTAGGCAATCAAGGTGCAAACTTATAACATTTGATTTATTCAGTTCAGGACTGATAGTTTTCTTCAGTTTTGACTATTTTCATTGTCTTGTGCATAGTTTTTTTTAAATCGACAGCAGAATTTCTATGTCTCCTTTTTTTTTTTTTCATAGGTAAATCTGGATTTAGGCATTGATGACTTTTAGCAATTATGGATTATAAACTAAGTTTTTTGCAGAAGGCATGATCCTTCCATAGTGTTCATAAAATAAAATATCCAGTGATAGTTGTTGAGTTCACAAGTTATTTAGAAAATAACTTTTATTAGAAAGGGAATTAACTTGGTTTTAGGGGAGGCAAAAACTTTCCCAGTCTTATTTCCTAAATTGACTTGTACTAATATGCCTGAATAGAATATCATGGGCTTTTCAAAAACCTTGTGATAACCCTTGCTTAGCTGTGATTTCAGAAGCATGTCCTCAAAATTCTTCTCATGTTCTTAGTTTGAAGGTTTTGTTTTGTTTTTAGTAATAAGTATGTGTAATCATGGTCAAAGTCCATCCTATTTTTGTCACTTTTGCATTTTAATGGTAACAGGAAGACAGACACAAAATTAACAATGTACAAAAGGATGAAGGGGCCTTAGTTCTCTTGCATTGCCACAAAGTGTCACCCTTTTCCCATGCATTGCCTACTTTGATTGCTTTTATGTAGCTCAGGAAAAAAAAAAAGTCTCTTTTAAAGGAGATAACCCCAAAGTCCAAGCATAGAATCCAGGGCTCAAGTTGTGTCTGTAAAGTGAGATTTTTCCATGCAGATGTCTGATAAGGCAATGAAGATAAAAACCAAACCAAACCAAACCAAACCAAACCAAACCACAACACCACAAAACAAACAAAACACAACCCACCCCCCAAAAAAAAAAACACAAAAAACCCCCAACAAAACAACAAAAACCCCAACAAACAAAATCACAGAAGACAATATTTCGTTGATATTAAGTACTTTTGAAGATGAAAACATGGCTAAAGCCCGTGTTTAGTCTGTTTATAGGGAAGCTTATTTGTCTGTATATAATCAATCATCTTGTTTGCATAAAGAAACAACAACAACAAAAAGGCTGTCCTTGCGCTGTGATTGCACACACTCTATAGATCGTAATTTCCAGTTGTTCACAGTCAGCTAGGGAAATCAATGAACTGATTTGTGTGTTCTTTGACACCACTGTGTTCATAATTTGCTGTCATTTCTCAAGATGCATAAAACCCATTTAGACCTAGGTTTTGCCAAATGTGGAATTGTGGAAGGGAAACTCTACAATGGATGAATAAGGAACAAGGTAGAGTTTTCCATGTTTCCAAGGCTGTAGGAGGAAATACTGTCTGCTGCCAACTCTACAGGTATGTCCAAGCACCTTTCTACAGGATAAAGACAGAAGGAAAACCAGTTTGGTGTCCATTGGGTGGTGGAGATATGAGCCAGTCCTAGTTGTTGGCTCAGCTGTGTACATGACTGCCCACGACAAATTGCTGTGGTGTAAGATGATTGAGGGTATGACAAAATATTTGTGGGTCCTGACTCCAAGCTCTTTTTCTCCTCTCATGAGAGGAAGGATGCAAGTAATTCTTGAGGAGTTGCAATATATAAAATAATCAAAGTTACCATAACTGATACATAATAGGAAGCGTTTGATCCCATAGAAATTAAAGGACTTAAAGGAACATAAACCACCAAATTTTGTACAGTTTTGGAAAAATTGGCTTAGTGATGTATTCTCTCATTTAAAACTTGCACAGAAAATGGAAACATGACCTAAGACCTCTTGAGGGAATAGATGGGAGGAAAAGATGGCTGTCACAAGTTATTTATGTGATGTTACAGCACTTATTAGATCTTGATTTCTGTAAGTGTAGTGTGTAGTTGACTCGTGTTATTTATGGTGAAACTTTTACATTGCCAGAACAACAAAAGACAAGGA
>JAWWLZ010000082.1:146109990-146120575 GCA_035041345.1 Poliocrania exsul | reverse complement strand
CTGTAAGTGTAGTGTGTAGTTGACTCGTGTTATTTATGGTGAAACTTTTACATTGCCAGAACAACAAAAGACAAGGATAAAGAGTAACAGTGGATAAAGAGACACTGCAGGTGAACAAAGAGAGTCCTGAGTGATCCAATTGTGTGCATTCTGAATTATATACAGAAAATGGTGGACATGTGTAGGTAGTATCCACACTGAACTGCAATCAAGAAGAGTGGAATGAAGGAATTAGACTCCTGGCAAGAGTTTAAAGATGGTCAGTGATATTTAGGCAAATTGCCAAGCTCTGGGAGGGTAACCCAGCATCTCACAGTCAAGTTACAATGGATTATTGCTGCACATGTAATGGTTGAACGTATAGGTCATGGCTGGCCCTGAGCAGACAAAGATGCTTCCATGACTTCAGTGGCTTCCTATATATATTGTTACTGCATTTAGCAATAATTTAATCAATGCAGTCATTGATTGTGCAGGGTTTCATCAGCCACAATAATGGTACTGCACTTCTTATAGATCTATTTCTTTCAATAAACTAATGTAATTTGATAAGATGGCAAAGTTGATACTGAGGGTGGAGGATTTTATTGTTGTTGTTCTAAATTATTTTCCTCAACAAAACTGTACTAACCTAATTTCTGTCTGAGAACTCAAGGCCAGTGGTAAATTGGGTTGAAAGCAACCAACATTTTCTGAAGTGATATTTAAAAAAGGAGAATAGAGGCATATATAAAGATCCAGAAGCTTGCTTTCCATTAGAAAAGGGCCAGAAGAGAGGAAGCATGTGAAAAATATGTCAAATTGTTAACACCCTCCCCCAACATTTAATTAATGACATTTGATAATAAAATGTTTTATTATGCGAAAGGAAATGCAATCTTGCAGTTTTAAGCCAAAAATTGAGCTTTGTTTGATTTATAAAAATGTGCTACATTTTTTGGTAAGGTGAGGGAGGTGCCAAAAAATCAATTTATCATCTATTTAGGACTGAGAAAATAGAAGATGTGGGAGAATGTCAAAAAAACCACTATCTCCCTCCTATGCTTTGACAACTCTGAAAAAGTGTTCTTGACTATTTAATTAGAGAATATATAAGAACACAATACTAAAGGCAAATACTAGCTGGGTTTACCTACAGATGACCAAATCATTATTATGCTTATAAGTCTAATAAATGATTGAGATTGATAATTGAGAACAGGTTAATGTGAATAGAATGGTTAAAATGATCTCTGCCAGAAATTTCATGGTGAAGGGCTACAATGTTTTCAGAATTTCTTTTTTGAGAACAGACATTTCCTACTTCTGTTAAATCAACCAAGTGATGGGAATTCTGACATTTGTCTTGAATGACTGAGAAGAAACAAAAAATTCTGTTGGTAGAAATTAGGCACTTGATTCTAAGAGACAGTATGGGCATATGAGTCTTAGTTTACATATAGGCATTTACTTCAGGTCTTCAGAAAAATTCCTAATTCTGACACTGTGTTGGCATCAGACATGTTCTTCCTGAAGGCATTTTTGATTTTCTGTTTATTAATCCACCCATTCCCTCTGACTATTCCTGTGACTCTCATTCTGAGATACAAAACTCCCTCCTTCTGATGACTGAGCTTCACTTTTTGATTCTTGCTTCTGAAATTTCCCTGGGATATGAGCACATAAAATTTCAAACTCCATAAATAAGAAATAGAACTAGTCAGGACAAGTAAACAAGGAAGGTAAAGCAACAAACAAAGTGGTAGAGAGGGTTTTTGTTTGCTACCTAATTTTTCTCCTATCCTAATCCAAGATCAAATTCCCTGTAGAACAATTTGAGTCCTTGGGTGAAGTCTTAGTATATATTCATTTTCAATCATTCACTTTAGAAACTCCCCTTGCCTTACACTGAGCTGGGTTGTCCTTGTCATTTCAGCTCATGTTCTGTCATTTGGCTTAATGTCTTTGGAAGGAGTACAATGCTTTGATTGAAAAAGTCATTTTTATAGTAGGGATGAACTAAATGAACACGGGGGAGGTTTCATTATACTGAGAAGAGCAGGCAGAAGACCTTGACTGTATTTTCCCATCCCTTCCCATTTTAGGGAGGTTAAAAGGTAGGGAGACGTTCATTATAGAGAGATGGAGCAGACCTGCAAAACTATTTTGCTGCCTACACTCAATTTTGATTATGAATTCTTAAGAAATCAAATGTCTCTGGGTTGCTGGGGTGCAATTTTGATATGAATATTAACTGAAGAACTTGAGGTTTGTTGTTGTTTTTTTTTTTCTGGAATACAAATAGGTGTGGATGTGGGACAATTTAATTTTTATTACTTTTAAATGTCAGCACACTCTAAAGGACAGTTATCTTTTCAGCAAACTATATTGTAAATATCCATGAATCATATGCATAAAGACAACAATCAACCTTTTTGTCTCTTTCCTTCTCAAGCCATCCTCTGATACAAAAAGAGAAGGTTATAGCTGTAGACTCATGGGAAATCATTTCACTGGAGTGCTCATGAAAACAAGACATTGCAGAGATACAAAAGAGAAACTTTGGGAAAGTTTAAATTGGTAGACACTGGAATCTCAGCTGTTCAGAAGTGCACTGTGAAAGCACATATAGTCATAAACCTATGAATGGGGCCCTGAACAACCTGATCTAGTGGAAGGTGTCTGCCTATGGCAGGGGAGTTGGAACTAAATGATTTTTAAGGTCCCTTCCAACTGAAACCATTCTATGACTCTCTGCAAGTTGTAGAAGACAAGATGCAGGATCAAACACCAAGCTACATGATTTCATTTTCCTGAAGGTTAAACTGGACTTCATTAAACTCCAATGAATTTAGATCTGTACCAGAATAACACATGTGTCAGAAGTTCATTTCACATAATATGTAGGTGTTATTGCAAAGAATGAGAATCTCTAAGCTGACTTGGTGAGCTCAGAAGGTTGAGCTTTGTCCCTTTAGATCTGTTGTACTTACCATATTTACCATTTTTTTAAAAAATTCTGCTTCCAGCACTGATGATATGTGTTAATATTACACCTACTAATACCAGGGAAAAAATAAAAAAACTATGTTTTCCATAGTTGTTTTCAAAACCAGTATGATAGCATAGAACAAGCTGTGACAGAAAATTGGGGTCATTGCAAAGCTTGCAGTTCTCTCTTCCTTTCACAAGAGTTTTGGCTCCTGCCTTCCCATTGCATGCACAGCAAACATCACACATGGATCAAGAGGTCAAAAGGTCTTACCACCTTACAGCAAACAGCTAATTAATGGCATATTAGTGTTCTCAGTCAGGCAAAAAGAGAAAACATTGTGAGTAGTAAAACACTTTTGACTACGGTACATGGGAAGTCACGAATGGCTAAGCAGAAGGTCAGCCTTTTGTGAAGGTTCAAAATAGGGTAAAACTCAGAGCTCTGAATTCACAGCAGGAAACCTTCATCTTATAGCCACTCTGTCCCATCATCTTTTATGTGTAAACTGCAAGCACGAATTCTTAACTAAAACAAAATGCTACACTGCATGCATAATGCCTCCCTTGGGGAGTGAAAAAGAGAGGACAAATTACATGTGACAGATGTTAGCTACATCACTTAACACACTACTGAAATGCATTCAGGGTATATCAGAAAGGTACAGTGTAATGTGAGACACACCTGAGCAAGCTCTGAATGAGAAACTTGACATACAAACCCTGAACGAGCACAATACTATTATGGTTGTCCTGCTACTGGATCCCAGAGGAGATTATTCAAAGCTGACATATGCTTTCATTCCAGTCACTGCATTGGGTCATGGAGAAAGGTTTTTGGGTAGTATGCGTGTACACCTGGTGTCATCTACAAAATGCTCATGTTCCCAGACCCTATTTGGTATAAGAAGCAGATTCAGTGAGAGAATAAGACATCTGAGGTGAGATGTCTCCTTCTGCACCAGATGTGCAAGTTCCAACTTTACTCAAAGGAGCTCTAACCAGTCACTGGAGACCAGATAATGATTTACATCAGTGTAGGGATTTATTTTAGGGGTGCTTGGATTGTGCTCTAGGCATCACTAATTAGTTGTGCTATTCAGTTACCTAAAAACTGTCAAGTGGTGCCATCTAAGCTGCTCTGAGATAATGTGCCTGTCCTACAGACATTGCATCAGACTTATATGGATCTTCTGTAAACCCTTAGTCCAAAGCAGACCAAGGTAGATTACACAGGGTAGATGAGAAAAAACCAAGAAAATATGATGAGGAAAGGGCCTGAAAGTTTCAAGACAAAGTTGCCACCATAAAATGGTCAAAAGAAAGTGAATTTTATAATGCATATAGTCTATATATGTATACAGCCTATACTCTATGATCATGCATTATATAGTCACATTATGTGTCTTGTTACATGCTCTGCACACACTGGTGGTGTATGCTTTGCCTTTGTTTTTTACATGCTGTACACAATATGCCCTTGTGTTTCAGATGTGCATACACTACAAAATATTATTTTCATGTCATTAATATTGATATTTCATTCAGGGAGTTAAATTCAGTAATACATACCTCACATGCTTTTCTTATAGTAAGTAGAAAACAAATGGATTAAATGTGTTAATTTGCACTTTGACTGATGGAAGAAGTAATATTTATTAACTTCTTTACATTAGTTTAATACAGGGGTCAGTGTAGTAATGTCTATGAATTACATAAAACCTCCTTGGGTAATTTGGACCTGTTTTGGCCTGCTGTGGAAGTGCAGAGGGTATGGGAGCTCATGTACACATCCCAAACACCAAGACCTGGATAGCTGTGGAGCCAATCAAGAATGTGAGAAAGGACAGGATGTTGCTGTAGTAGGGGCCACATAGAGGTAGGGCAGCACTTTTCCAGGACTAATGTGCATGTTTTGGCTCCTGAAGATAAGCACTGCACAGCACAGGTGTAGGATAGTGGCCAAAGACCTCAAAGCACCCCGACCCATTTCCAGAAAGATCTAGAGGAATGTGCATGATAAAGGGTTTTCATAGAAAGTGAGAAATGGGAAAGCTTATCTTAAAAGGTATCCAGGACCATGGACACCTCATCAGTTGGATCAACACTGGAGCCAAGGCTGATGATCCCTCTCTTTCTTCTTTTATTTTTCTTCTTATGCCTCTCTCTTCCCCTCTTTAATCAACCTCTCCCTCTCTCTTCACTTTCACCCTACCCCTTTATCCAAAACCCACAGTGATGTGCTTATACTAGGAGACTGAAGATTAACTTATACTGATTTCCATTCAAACTTTTGTGGATCCTCTGGCTTTTGTCATTCCTTTTGACTACGAGTATCTATGAGTCGTGAGTGCTCCCTTAAAGGTGGGAGAAAACATCTTCCCTGTTCTCAGCAGAAAAAAACCCCAAAACTTGTAGTGGAGTGAATTTCATGAACCACAGCAGTTATGACCATTTGGTTGTATTTTATTTGCATTTCCTTGGTATGTGTGCAGCAGGGGTAACTCTTCCCAGGATTTTCCAAACTATATTTTATGAGCACTACTACATCCTGTGCTGTAGGACAGCATTTGATCTACTGAACACACATGACCTTAAGTGTACAGTCATGTGACACAGGAATTGCTGCTATTGTGCTTCTCCCTTACACTGAAGAAAGGTGTATGATTGTCCAGGAAAGGTGAGGATAAATTTTTGGGTGATTAGAGCATAATAGCAATTTTTGTCTATAGATTTCCCAATGAGTAAGTGACTGTTGCTTGACTTCAAGTCTGTACTCTGATGTTCTTCTCTGAAAAGCTAAAATAATAATATTACTCTATTATCCCTCAGGCGATCATCATTTTAAAGTCCAATTTAGAAGAAAAAACGTTCCAAGCCTTATCTGGCTCTTCCTGAGCATTTCTTTGTTTTAATCATCTTTTTTTTTTTTTTTATTTAAAATTAGCTGTATTCTTCCTCTCTCTTGTTTCTCTTTCTAGAAGGGCAATAGGAGGAAATAACAGTTTGTGTGTCTTCAGAAGGAGCAAAAGTGACTGTCTACAAAATAATGCCTCCATTGTATAGAATATTTTCCCCCATTGCAACACTGACTACCCTATGAAAGAGCAACAGATTTTAAAGTGTCCTTTTAGTATGATTAAGTCCTGCTATTAAGACCACAATCTTTGAAGGAAGAGAGCAACATATTTGGAGTATTATTATGCTGTTGTAAGTGTTGGAGCAACTAATACCTCCACTGGAGTTTCCTGTGCATTCTTTTGTGTTTTCACAGAAGTCTTCTATGAAAATAACTTCAGTCTCTTAACTGAGCCTATTTTGATTTCTTCAGATGAATTTTAAGTGGAATTACAATAGTGGGGGACTATCTGCTGGCAGTTCATAAACCAGATTATATTTGAAACCTGCTTCTTTCTGTTGTTTGCCTTCTTGTAAACTGAAGGAGAATGAACCAATTCCACCATACCAAGGCAAGGGTTTAGTGATATCAGCTGCTAAGAAAGCGATTAGGAAAAAATATGGGAAAATCAGAAGCCTCTGATTGGCAAATAAAGCGGTGAAGGGCTTAGGAATGCTTGAATCATTTCCAGTAATAAAGTTCCTAACTGCTTCTCCTTAATACAGCTGATTCACTGTCACTCGACTTTTGAGCACCATTAATGCCCAGTTTAAAATATCTATGAGATGGATTATTGCACTAAATACTTTACAGTACTGGGTTTACGGTCAGGATTTAGTGGAAAGCTTCTTTCTCTTATAAATCATGCTATGAATATTGATTGTGGTACCTTCTACTTAACTGAAAGTTTTATGAGGCTCTTTTAAAAAAAAAGTACTGACTCTGTTTGGGTGGGAAAGATCCTTTCCCAGAACCTAATCTGAGGAACATCTCTAAAATATGTCAATTCAGTGTTTATATAGTTAAGAATGACTTTATAACAAAGTGCTGCCAGTCCAGACCAATTTATTATATGCTATACAAGTGTTAAACTGCCTTAAATCAATAGTTAAGAAGACAGGAGAATGCTTGAGTGTTATAAGTCATCATTCTAATGAAATATAGATTATTCCAAGACTATTAAAAAAGTGGTTGATGTCAGGAAAATTGTTCACTTTTTCAATGCTAAACAAAACCATCTATTTTAATGGAGTAAAATCAATAGGCAGCTGAGACCTGCCATGTAACTAGAATGCCCAAGTAAATGTATAGTTAGAACCCCCATTGATAAGTAGATGGGTTATTGCCTGCATGTCCTGTTTACTGAATCTGATTAAAGGAAATGGTTTAAGGAAGACTGAAAAAAGGAAGAAGCAGGAAAAAAATATTTTGAGTTAACCATTTATTTTGCTTAACAGGCAGGTACTAATTATTTTTTTTTCAAAAATATTTTCCAAACTACATACAAACTGCATAGATATTGGGCACCGAGGATAATTCAGCAGGAGGGGAACTACTTCAATTTAGCAATTGAATTGAGGAAAAGTTAGGGAGCCACAAGATTTAAAAAAAAAAAAAAAAAAAAAAGTGACCTAAGGTTCCAAATAATTGGTTTTCAATAATAATAAGCAGAGTTTTACTTATTGCTTTCAGGATTATTATAAAAGAAAAAAGAGGAAAAAAAAAAAGTATGAGTCTAGAGCAGGGCTGCAAACTCACACCTTTCATCCAACAATGTAAAAAAAAAAAAAATCCAACCAAAAACCCCACATTTTACCTCAGGATGAAAACAAAGTTCTTCTTTTGTGAAATTGCCTCTTCTTTGGACAAGATCTTGGATTGCCAGAATGCCAAAGCTGACTGGAAAAGGCATGGTGAAGTCTCTTTTTTAAAAATAGGCCTTATATTTGGACATGTTTGTAGTGAAGACTCTAAGCTCTTCAGTATTTTGTATTTTCAATTGAATTTCTCTGATTTTCTCTCTTTATATAATAATTAAATATTCACTTAAGTAAAGGGAGAATTACTTTAAAATATGGAACTTAGGGCATTCAGCTAGAATGAAGTAGACTTTGATCTGAATCATATTAAGCAGAAATTTGAAATGAGGTCTCTCATGCCTGAATACACTGGCACTCGGGTAGTTAGCTAATCATAGTACTTCTTTACTTTGATCATTTCTATCATGAGGCTGAGAAAATTCCCAGTGCTTACCAGTGTTGCTGTTTTTCATAAAATTTCTGCTTGGAAAATTCAGAGTTTTTCAGTGAAAACCCTGCTTCAGGTTTCTGCTCAGTCCAGCTGTGGTTCACTAATCACACCCCATCCTGTTTCCTCCACCACCAGTTTCTACTGACTCTGCTAGTACAGCATGGCTTGTGAATACATCAGGGGGCAACTGTCACTTAGCAAATTGCAACTCCTGAAGGCACAAAACAGAAAAACTCCTAAAGAGAAGGCATTACACAAATATCTCCTATTGTGGCTCATTGATTTATATTCATATTTCAACAGGGCATTAATTAACACATTGTTTAAGGTTCTGTTTGCAGCTGGTTGTCTCTGAACAGAGTTCAAGAGAAATCCTTGACTTAAAGGAAAACAGAGTTTTCTAAAATATGCTTGAAGGCAAGAACCTTCAGTTTTGATCCAATTGTTAATGTTAGTAACTAAAGGTAACTTGTAACTAATTGACTTAAATATAGACATCTATGGCTATTTTATATATCCTAAAATATTCCACCTCACCGCCCAATGACTAGTCATAGAGGAAGGAGCAATAATTTTCAATGTGAAGAATATTCCTTACCAAGAGTAACCAGAGAACAGACATTGCGACATTGTTCTTCTAAGCAAACCTGGCAAAGCCTCTCCACACGGCCCAATTAGCATTTTTAAGAGATCATTAAAAAAAGAAAAAATTAGTTCCAAGAGTGTTGAGAAGACATGACCTTTCATAACATTTTCTCTGCTATTTCAATTATTGATGAAATTAATATAAAGCAGTCCAAAAACACATAGCCAAACAGCTCTTCTCTTTCTCGGTTCTATTTTTTCCCCACCATAATGTATCACTATATTTTTAAATTAAGCCCAGCAGGTAGGAAGATCTTATACCCCTTTTCAAATAAGATAATTTGTCCCTGCGTTACAGCACGTTTCTTTGATACGATATCTTTCAGGGCTTAGCCTTGCTGCTTCCTGAAAAATGAGTTAAAGATCCTTTGGAATAAATCCTAATGACTGCCTAAGTAAAAGCTTTTTACAGAGATGTGTGAAGTTAGATCTCACTTTTCCCTGACATCTAGTTCTAAGACATCCTCATCCTGAAGCACGGATTTTCTTCCCCCTTCCTTTCTTCTGATATACTCCTTTCTCTCATTAAAAGCATTTTACTTAAAGCTGATTGCCTTCAGCGATAATGGCATCTTGAAAACATAAAGATGACAAAAATACAGTGCTTAAATTTCTATGCCAGTAAGATTGAATACAAGAGACTAAGTTGTGCCAGGTATTCATGCAGAAAATAAGGATAAAACTTCTTTTTCTTCCATCATTTACCATTCTCAAGGACTGGGCAAAAACTTTTCTTAGAGGACAAAGCTGATAGTAAGGGAATGGCACAGCTGGCTCTGGGGCTGGGAGAGGGAATCGAAGAGCCCCAGTGCCCTTTTAGCTGTGAGAAGTTAATCTGCTGCAGGGTGTGCAAGTAGAAATCTGTTCTTTGAAAATGACATCTTCTCCCTGTGTGTTTTCTTGCAGACACTCTGTGCTCTGAACCAAACACGATCAGATGATTTGAATGAGACAAGGCTGATTAGAGTAGTCAGTTTTACCTTATTTCTCTGCTTGACTGGAGAAAATGATGGCAAATTCCTGTCTCACAGTTCTCCTCCATTACTAGTTTCATTACAGAAAGAGTTCTAAGAACAATAATCTTTTGTCCAGCAGAACAGCATTTTGGCAGCTCCCTATTCTTTCCTTTTATATATTTGACACATGTTTTACTTTAGTTAAGTGAGGTGAAACATGAAATTAACACTGTTTAGGACATAATTTTAATGAATATTTTTCTCATTTTTCATTGTCTTTTCAACTCTAAAATAAAACACAAGCATAAAACCATATCTTTTTTTTGTCTCTATGGCTTTTATTTCTTTCAAACCCTAAAATCCAGCCTTGGAATGTTGATAAAACATATTAGAACAAAAAGTCTGTGGACAGTACAGACTGAGAGAAACTCCTGCTAAGTAGAATCTTTGGGAACTGCTGCACTTAATCAACACTCAGAAAACCTTTAGGGTTCCCAGATCAAACAAGGTTTATTAATAGATATACATCCACATATCTGGCCTCATATGGTCTCTCTACTTATTTTATTCATTATCTTCTTACCTTGTGTCTCTTAGGTACTCAGTTGAAGATGTAAGACTGTTTTCCACCCCTTTTCTATTAATGGTGTTTGAGGGTAGATTAACTTCTTTATTTCATGTGAGGCCCAGGTTGAACTCCCAAATTCATCTGGACTCAAATCTGAAGTAAGTATAGAATCATAGAATCACAGAATCGATTGGGTTGGAAAGGACCTCCGAGATCATTAAGTCCAACCCTTGGTCCATCTCTAGTCCATTTACTAGATCATGGCACTCAGTGCCATGTCCAATCTGCGTTTAAAAA
>JAWWLZ010000082.1:146059867-146076284 GCA_035041345.1 Poliocrania exsul | reverse complement strand
AATAATAATAATAATAATAATAATAATAATAATAATAATAATAATAATAATAATAATAATAATAATAATAATATCATTCTTTTGATGAACTTCTATTCACAAGATGTGTGTCCCTATAAGCAAGAAATCAAGCAAAGAGGGCAGGAGACCTGTATGGGTGAGGAGAGAGCTTCTACCAGATATCAAACAGGAAAAAAAAATAGAATTTTAAAAAAGGGAGAGGACACATGGAAGAACTGTAGGAACATCATCAGAGTATGCAGGGATGTGACAAGAAAGGCCAGAGCCCACTTGAAATTGACTCTGGCAAGGGATATCAAGGACAACGGGATGATAGCATAACAGGAATGGTTGCTCTGGGAAGAGTGTGGCCAGCAGGTCGAGGGAGTTGAGCCTCTACCCTACTCAGCCCTACTGAGGCCACATCTGGAGTCCTCCTTCCATCTCTGGGCTCCTCAGTTCCAGAAAGACAAGGAGCTACTGGACAGGGTCCAGTGGAGGCTACAAATATCATTAAGGAACTGGACCATCTCTCTTATAAGGAGAAACTGAGGGAGCTGGTCCTGTTTAGTCTAGAGAAGAGAAGAATGATAAGGGATCTCATCAATACATAAAAATATCTAAAAGGCAGGTGCCAAGACGATGGTGCCAGACACTTTTCAGTAGTGTCCAGTGACATGATGATGAGCAATAGCCATAAACTAAAAGATGAGGAGTTCCACCTCAATAGGAGAAAGAACTTTACATTGACGGTGGCAGAGCAGTGGTACAGGCTGCCCAGGTGGGCTGTGGATTCTCCCTCTCTGGATACATTCAAAACCCACCTGGACATGTTCCCATGTCACCTGCTCTGGGTGACCCTGCAGGAGTGTTAGACTGGATAATCTCCAGAGGTCCCTTCCAACCCTAACAATTCCATGATTCTGTGAACCAAGGAAAGCAGAGGACTTGACATTGATAATGCAATCTCTTATTTCAAATATATTTTTTTTGCTATCAGAAAAATGACATTTCTTCTTCAAGGTCTTCCTCAGCAAATGTTGCCATCTGAAGACTATTGCCTCCAAATAATTACTCCTTCCTTCCATGAAAAAATGAACAGAATTCTTATAGTGAACTGGTCCCACTACGATTAAAACCAGTGACACCAGCAATCCTGCACTCGGCCCTCTGTTTTGGAGGAATTAGTTAGACAAAGGGTTTTTGTCATTAAGCATCTGCTGTACTGTAAGTATATCTATAGCTATAAATTGCCCACAAAATGGTCCTTTTAGAATTGAACATGATGTATTTTGGAAAGGTAATGGCCACAGTATAAGGGGCCCTGAATATTTTTCCCTCAGTCCTGATTTTACAGTGGTATATGTCAGCAGACTTGAGCTTTTATATTCCTGACCTGCTTCATATTAAGCAAGAAGAGAATCAGTCCTTCATAGCTTAACAGAAGAGATGTATGTCTTTAAATGACTGAAAAATATATTTCTTCACTGTAGATTAAACATCCTCCTACTGCTTGTTAAATGCACTTGTTTATTTTCTTGATTGACTATAGAGTCAAACAGCCTTCTTTTATAAAAATTAATATCCCTCGATGAGGTAGTCTCAGCATTCAGTAGTAAGTTGATGCCAAGTCTTTGCAGTACAACATGCTCTGAAATTTTCATCAACAAAATATTTTGCAGCATGTGAACAACAATTGAAACTAGGTAATATCAACAAAGAAATCACTTTTTACAAATGAACCCAGTTTACATCCTTCTGCAGATCTTGTATTTCCATTCGAGGGAGAAAGAAAAAAAAAAGGATAAAGAAAAAAGGATTTGTTTCTGAATCTCTTGTTTTACAATTCAGATTTCATGTAGCAAACAGATCATATTAATAGAAACATCCAGTCAGAGAAGCAGGATGTTTACCTAAATCCCATTGTAGGTCTCCAGGATTTCTGTATCTGAAAATTGAGAGGTTTATAGTTTTCCTTATGGAAGCTATGAATCTCTCAAGACAAGAAACAGGCAACCCATTGTCTTGTTCAAAAACTTTTCAAGGTCACTGTATTCAACAAGACAGAAGGTCAGGGTAATGGTGATGCAGTCTCTTCCATCAGAGTCCACCGGGGAGTCAAGACATCTTGTAAAGTCTAATGGTGTTTTGACATCTGTTCCAGATATCTTCCCTGCCCTATCTTTCCTTCCCCTTTTCCCTTCATAGTAGAAGTGCAGCAGCTATTTGACAGAAGCCTGGAAATATAAGCTTTAAGCAGCTAACGTGTGGTTCCTTTTGCTATTTCTTTAAAAATCCTTTCTGCTTTCAGGCTTCACATAGCTCTGTGAGAATTACAGTTTGAATGGAATAAGAGCCAATTCAGTTGATTCCCTGGTGGCTATCTAGAATGTGATTCCTGTGGAGTTATTCATATATTAGCAAGTGTCCTTTGCAGAATCTCTAAATCCTGTATAGGTTGGTGCCACTTATTCCTGGATTAAATCTACACTTTCTGCAGCTGAAACAGAAGCATCTCAATATAGCTCTTATTCATTTAGGTACTTGGTAACCACTGAGGGAATTATCAAGGGGTTAGAAACAAAACAGTGCTCAAAAGAGCTCTGATTTACCCTTCAGAAGCTTGCACAGTTCCTCTGCATTTATTTTGACAGAGCAGAGTTCTTACATACAGCAAAGCTCTGTGGGTATCCTGGATATTTTTGCACTGCATAAAGCAAAGGTAAAGGGAGACATAAAGTCATACGTATCAGCTTTGTTTAAAGAGACCTCAGCTATTAACGTAAAATATGACATATGTTCAGCCTCTAATCTTCTGCTCCCTGATGAGAGAGTCACCACCAGATACTGTAAGGACAAAGAACAATGTGGGAATTCAAAATGAAAAGATAAGTGCTTTATCATAAAAGACAAACTGAGCGCATGAATGGCAGTGTTCTGTGCGAACACAGAGCTCCACTTGTGGGTTTTCAGATAAGGATGAGATTTGTTTCCAAAAAAGTTATCGAAGCTTTCTGGATTTAGACATTCACCTGCCCCACCCTGTCACTGGGATATTTACACTGCCGGTTCACAAGGCCAGGTTGTGAGATCTTTAGGCATCTTAATTTAGATTCTCTTAGGAGAAGTCACAATATGAGGAAAAAATGCAACACCTAACTCTCTATATTCCAAACGATCTTGAGAAAAATTCTATGACCATACTGCAAAACAACTAAAGAGAGACCAAATTAACCCCCACAAAACCTCTTTTCATTTTTTCCCAATATTTTGAGAACTGAGTTCTTACACCTTCACATTCTTCTGCTGCAGAGGTATAACTAATACTGGAAAACAATGAATATCTGAGCATCTCTTCTATTCTATGGAATAAATGTCCATACTAGAACAATATTTTGTCCTTTAGGCCAGTATCATGCCCCTCTATGAGTTTGTGCACCAAGTAAAAATTTCTCAGTTTATGTAATTTAAATAGAATCATGTTTAAAGGAGTTTTGATTAGTTAATAACATAATCAACCCACAAACAGTGAACCAGACATCAAGGATAAATAACAACAATGTAACAGGTGAAACAGAATATTAAAAACTTACAGGATGTTCATAAAGTTATACATATTTCTAAATATCTTACTCTAAGTAGTTATAATCACATAGATAATCACGCCAGTAGACACTCTGAGCTGCACACACATCCATTTGCAGGAAGTGTGGTTGACAGTTAGATCCCCTCTTCTGGAAGGGCTGGTCCCCCATTTACACTCATTTCTTTTTTGAGATGTGGATGCTTCTGCTTTACTTGTACCTGTACCTCTCCCTACAATACTCTAATGGGCACACCAGTGAGAAAATGCACCCCATGTTCATATACATTCCTCTCTCAGTCTCCTGGATACCTTAGGGCTTCTGAAATGGCACCAAAGTCATCAACCACATAGATTTCCTGTGGTGAAAGTCCTGGAAAGACTAAGCCACCTGACCTGCTGCCTACATGTCTTGGTGTTCAGGTATTAACAAAGAGGATGTCACTATAGCCAGGGAGTATTTCTCCAGTGAGGCCTGGTGGCGAATACAACTGATTTGAAGAGAGATGCCCAGGAAATCCATTTATTTATTTAAAAAGAGACAATTCCATTTCAGACACATTACAGAGCTCTTCCTTACATTCAGCTACTGGTCCAGAAATACAGGAGTCTCTGATCCCATATGGATATTTCTTTTTATGATCCTGGGTAATCTACTGAATTCAAAAGGTGCTCTGTGTATATTTTTTTGGCAACAAAACCTAAACTCCTATGCCTAATCAACTGGGCAGCTCTCAAAACTTCAGTGGCTAATAAGGGAAGATCTTTAAAGCATTGTTTAGCTGCTCAAGTGAAAATGTGCTCATCTAAACTATTTACGTGCTCTAAAGTATCCATCACTGATGTTTAGTTGCTACTCCATGAGGGCATGGAGCTACCATGTAGATGCAGATATTGGTTCATGCCTGACAGCTTAATAAGGGTGTCTTTGGGCAATGTCTAATGGCAGAAAACTGTGATAAGGGATCAATTGAACTGAGCACACATTGACTCCAGTGGGAGCTTGGACTTCTAAAGAAAATGCAAAGTGCATATGCAGGGATGCTTGTTTGGAAGAATTCCACTCTTTCAGCAAAATCTAATCTCTGCTCCCAACCTTTCCCTGACTCTTCTTCACACATCTTTGTCATATTGCATGAATATAGATTCCCTTTTCTCAGCATTCCCATAACTCCTGCCAGAGGAGGTTCACAACAGCAGATATGGCTTTGCTTACCTCCTACAGTTTAGATCTGTAGCAGCCTCTTAATGCACTGAAACTTTAATGTAGCTATGTGACAAACATCAAATGCAAACATAGGCAAAGAGAAATTTCAAGGAAACATGTCCACCTTTGGGTTATTTTTTTACAGGCATGCAATATTCTTTCACTATCTCCAGAATGCATCCTACAAAAGGTAAAGTACTTCTTTATTAAAGCTGCCATAGGAGTTATACTCTGAACAAAGAAACACCTTATTTTCTATTGCATTTCTTTTGTTTAGCTCTCTGAAACAGATGGATCATTTCAGCTGAATCATAAATCAGATTGTGACTAATGATTAAACTCAGGAAAGTCTCATGCTATTAAAAACAGCATCTTATCAGAAAATGTGCAAGTATGCAATGTACACAACCCATTAAATTGCTTGTAAAATTTAATGGTATCTTGTCTATAAAAAGTGAATATGTATCATTCAATATGAATGGGGATTAATGTGAAATGCTGGACCAGAGGCATATCTGGTTAGAATATGCCTTATTATTTTTCTTGTGGATTTTTTTGTTTACTTTTGATATATTTTTTCAAGAATATTTATTACTTGAGAATAACATTTCAGAATTGTAAATATGCAATACATAACCTAGCCCTCATTAATTTCACAATCCAGATCCAGCAGATCTCTCCAAAGAATAACAATAAATCCCAACCTGTAGGATAAAATGCTCAAAACAACATAGAATACAGTCTGGAGGGTTTTTTCTTATTTCTAAGTACCAGTATTTTAACAACAGTAAATTCTGCTTGGGATTTGCCTGTGCTATGTAGAGGGTTGAGATGTTAGTTTTATTTTTTTTATATCTCCATTGGCTTCAAAAGTAGGTAAAACTCTGTGCTTCAGAAGGTTTTGTGCCTCATCCCTTTAAGGATTGAATCAAATTCATTCCTGACTAGACTTTCTTGATTTTAATAATATCACTCATTTCAGCATCAGAACGGATTTCAGCCACCATGTAACCAATATAATCTTGTGCAGAATGGATTTTCATCTAAATTGTGCAAATTTCCCTGATATTTTGAGGACTATGCAAGAATTTAAATAAATATACATTTATATGTAGAGCAGACAGGTAGTAATGTTGTTTGTACAGTTCTCTCATTTTTTGAACTGGTATTTAAACCTGAAGGTACCATAGTCACATCCTCCACTGTTTGTTAGAGTACAAGCTTACAAATGACAGTGATCACTGTGATTGAACTTTTTACAATTAAAGTGAAAAAAAAAATTCTCCTTTCTATTTTACAAGAATGAGAGAAAATTGAGTTTCTTGCTACTCTGAGAATGATCTTTTTTCAGTGTCTGAAGAACTCTAAGCCACCTGTGCTTCAGTTCTGAATGAAAAGTTGGGCAGCATTTTGAAAAGGTGTTTGACCGAGTAATAAAAAGACGAGCAATGAAGTGAGGATAACTCATATAAAGGACTTAAAAAGGATCTCAAGAGATTTGGAAAAGCAATAGAAAATAGACAGAAAAACTACCAGCATTCAAGCAAGAAATTATAATATACTGAAGTTGGCAAAACTATTCATTTGAAACTGCCAGAATAATTCATGCCATACAACAACAAAATACTTCAAGAGGTTAAAGAATAAAATAGAGGCAGCAAAAGAATAAAATATCATCTGAGCAACAGAATATCCCAGGTGACAGCACTCACAGATAAAGATGATAGATATGTCACTGACAAACAGAAATCAAGAAAAAGATGGAAGAATTCAACAAAGTCTAGTTAACAAGAAAGTACACTTACCACTGAGCCTTGGTGGTGATGTATAAAACAGTGAGAGGGTAGCGTCTTTTGAAGGACTGCAAGAAGCTGTTAAAAATACATTTTTGGACGTGGAAATGATGAAAAGTTAATTGGGGTAGTAAAGGGTTCTGAATAGATCATTTCAGAAGATGTGCAGAAGTTGTTAATATTGTGAGAGTATTGTGCCCCTTGGAAAGATATTTATTCTTTTTGACATTTTTTTAGTAAAACTCCGTAGCAAAACCAAGACAAGGACAGTTCCTCTCAGAGGAATGAAAGCACAACTCACATTTCTTCACAATTTAAAAGGTTTTCAGTTATTCTGCTTTTTTCTACTGATGTCTCCATTCCTCTATGAGCAACAGTAAAGCTGTTTTTCACGTTACATTTAACAAACTTGCTAAGGCAGCATTGGGTAAAGTTTGTTTAAACACGTATCCCTAGGAACAAGACCTCATCATCAGTTGATTTGTCCCATCTAGAAGGAAGTGATCCTTTGATTTGGACATGATTAACCTTGTAAGTTTTTCAAAAATGAGCATACAGATCTCAACCCAAAAATTGTGAGGAAAGCAATTTATTTGGAAACAGCTCTGATTTGAAGGTTTCCATATCTTTGCAGTGCTGGGCTACCTTATTTCAAAAAAATAATTCAAAAACATTTTGTTCCATATTTCAAGCCACAGGAGCTGTTCACATTTATTTCAGCTGAAGCTCAGTGAAGAGACTGAGATCTTACAACCCTCCACTTGCTGAGCATAGGTTAGTGAACACATACAAAGTTAAAAGGCGGAAGGCCAGAACCTGAAATTTTTAATCAGATGGAACTCCCACACGTCAGTGAGAACTTTGCTAAGGTTAGGACTACTAGACTTGGCTCATCTCCAGTGCCTAGGTCTGTGAACCTTGCTTAGCTTCAGGACAATTAGAGTTCAGAGGCACAAAGGTACTGCATAGACTTCACTGCTGATAACCCGAGGCCATATCTTGAGGATTTTCCCACTTTCTTTCCCAGCACATAGGCAGGCAAAATTCCACCGGCAGTGACAGCTGACTGCCTAAGCAAACACATCAGGGAGGGAGTCAAAAATATGTTGCACAGATTGTAGTGGGAGCTTTGCTGGATAGGATTTCAGCATTTACCACAGATGAAAAAAAAAATCAGTTAAAAATGCTAACCCCACACCAAGTTTTTATTGAAGTTTTAGTAAAATGAATTAAAACAGGTCTACCCTGTGTCCCATATGGACATATTACACTCCCTTCTGTAAATCCAATATTGTAGCTTAAATACTATAGATAAGTAATACATGGAAAAATGTTTCAATATTGTGCTATATGCATTTACAGTAATCTCAGTCTCTATCCCATGACAATGAATGCACTTAACATGTATACAGTTCTAATAAAAAAAAAAGTGATTATATCGTATAGCTTATCTGAATGTTACCATTATGAGAATTACAATGAAGAAATTATGTGTACACAGGGACACTTGATGATAATGAAGTATTTTCTAAACGAAATAGTGCCCAAAAGGTTTTAAAATGTGGCTTACAACTTGAATAAGAATTTCTTAAAACAAAAATAGTGACACTTGCAGGATTTAATTTTCCAATCTTCAGCTTTCTGTGAGCTGTTTAAGAAAGCATGTGCTATATTTTGCATTGATTTATACAAAATTAGTTTATCTATTATAGGAAACAGCCACTGTTTGAGTTTTTTTCTGCATTAATGTACACACAAACACATTACAAAGGAAAGAAGACATCTCTTTTTTTCTTTTGATTTCAACATTATTTATTTGTTGTGTTAGGCAAAAGAACCTGGCATTTCAGAGTTGTAGGACTTCATGTATATATATGATATGTGCTGAAGAATAGAATCTAAACAATGTAAAAGACATCTGAACAACTTGGTAGCCTTCTCTGGTCTTGCTCCAACGGGTCCAGTCCATACTGTGCAGTGGACACCACAACTGGAAACAGCTCCCCAGAAGGGATCTCACCAGAGCAGAGTTCAGCTTGTGGAGAGCAGTTAAGCACCTTGATTATTTATACCTGAAAATGTATGTGCAGTTTGCTGTATTTGGAGGATGGAGTCAGACTGAATGTACTTTGATGAATTTACATATAAATAAGAGTTCACAGGTCATTTCTTTAATACCTAACTCACTTATGATTCCCAATAATATGTCTCTTCTCAGATAAAACCATAATTTGTTTCTCAGCAGATTTGAAAATATCTGGGTTTTCTTCTTTCCTGGGAAAACAGAAAGAAAATGAAGGGGAGAATTGATTATAAATCCAACTTAAAAAAACAAACATGCAAACAAAAAAGCATGTTATGTATGATAACACAGGCTGCAGTTATATTATGAAATTAAACAACCCTGGTGAATGAACCTGAGGACTGCAAGTCCTATCAGTATTGTGTTTATTTTTCATGAATCCCATACAACTCTTCCAAGGAATTCAAGTAGAGCACAAATCAACACATGGCATGAACCATTCCCAGCATCATTTTGTGATGTGACCAGTCTATTTTTAAGATTAAGAAAATTTGAGAATATGGGCACAAATTCTTCTGTGTTCATTGGCCTTTGGTGCCTGACACAAGTCCCCAAACCCCTATTAAGAGCATCAGAATTACTTTTACCTATGACTATGCCTCATATCTCTGATTGCTCTCATTTTTAGAGTCTGAGGTAGCAAATTGTACATCTGCCTCCTTTGCAAATGAATAACTTGAGATATACAGATGCACACACTCAGACCTACTTCAATGCCTCATTTCAAAAGTGGGCAAGCACTCAAATACCTCAGGAAAACTCCACTTTACTGAGGTCCATATAATTCTACAGAATGCTTTTGAGACAACACGCTTTCGTCTCCCCTTGCACCCCTGTTGCCAGGATAGATTCTGCCCTAATGTGTGGCAAACTCCATGCAAATAGTGTCCTGTAACACAATCCCTGGCTGTGACACTGAGGACAAGGCTAAATGGGGCAGAAGGACTCACCACTGAGGTTCCTAAAGCACAGCTGGTGAAATTTTCTCTGCCACCAGACGCTGAGTAACCAGAGCTGTGTCAAGGCTAATTAGGTGCACAGAGAGGCAGGGCTCATTAGATGCCAGGAAGCCCTTATTGACACATTTCTGCTGGTTTTGGGATCCCAGCAGCCTTTCATAAGTCTAGACACAATAGTTTCCTAGGAGTTAACTCACTGTCTCTACTTCTGCAGGATCTCTGTATGCCTGCCTTGAATCCTTATTAGCTCAGCTCATTATTTTAAAATCCTCTTCTGAACTTCTATTGTTTAAAATGCTAAAACCTGGAATTTGCTAATCATTATATTTTTATAATATATTTTCCTGCTAATGAGACAAGATCCCTGACTGTAAGTACATGGATGCATAGAAATTCATGCTCCTTCAATGAGGAAACCATTAATCATTTTTCTTTGACATTAAATCTATTTTTCATATCAATATGACATGGATGTAAGACAGCCATTACAAGATCATTACAAGGAATTTCTTTATCTGAGACTATGCTAGGAGGGATGATAATTGTTATTGCTAATAAAAGTAACTTGGGTTTTAAAATATAATTACATGGCAGAAATACTTTGCTGCCATTTACTTACACAACCCATGTAATAACCATATAACTGAATTAGAAATGGATGAGGTGGATAGTGGAGATTAAATCCAAATTTACCCTTTCTGATCATATGCAGAAAGTTCTCACAGGAGTGACTGAATAAAGAGCACAGAGCTAGTTGGGAGATATCTCTTTTAGTTTCAGAGTAGATAATCACAATTTGAACAAAGCAGTTTTTGACACCTAAAGATGCCAACAGTAAAGGTGAAGGATCCTCTGCCTACTGCCAAGTTTATGCTACTGACCCCTACAGAGTCCCCTCTGTACTGGTAACCATATGTCTGTTCATATATACATCCACATTGCCTCCATAATGCCATCTCAGTTCTCCCAAACCTCTCTGCTCTCACCTATTCCATGATGTTAGGAGACTGTGATGGTCATTTCAATTGAAATGCTTCAGCAAAATGACAAATACATTTCTCCCACTCAAATAAATAATCAAGAATATAAGTTGCATGATTTATCTGTACCATAGAAAGTTTATCTGAGTAATGTGGTAAATAGCAACATGATTTCTTATCTGATTAAAGCTGAATATGGAGTATATAAATACCAAACATAGAACATTCTCTACCTGCAGTAGTATCCTGGTTTTGGCTGGCATAGAGTTAATTTTCTTCTTGGTAGCTGGTACATAGCTGTGTTTTGGATTCAGCATGAGGATAACATTGATAGCACACTAATGTTTCAGTTGTAGCTCAGTAGTGCTTACTCGAAATCAAGGACTTTTCAGTTCCTCATGCTCCGCCAATGAGCAGGTGACAAGAAGCTGGGAGGGAGCATGGCTAGGACAGTTGACCTGAACTGGTCAAAGGGGTATTTCATACCACAGAAGATCATGTCCAGTTTATATAAACCAGGGGAAGGGGGAAGTTGGTTGGAAGCCTGTGGTTGCTGATCGGGAGTAAACTGGGCATCAATCAGCAGGTGCTGAGCAATTATGCTTCACTTTTGTCTTGAGTTTAATTCCTCCCTGTCTCTTTCCTTCTTCTATTATTATTTTGTTGCCGTTGTTGTTATTTCAATTTATTAATCTGTTCTTATCTCATGAGTTTTACCTTTTTCTGATTCTTCTCCCTATCCCAATGCAGACAGGGGGAGGAGTGAGTGAGCAGCTATGTGGTACTTTGTTGCCAGCTGGGGTTAAACCATAACACATAGTTACAGTATAATAAACATTTTATTTTTCATGAGTTATTATGAGTGTGATGTCTTTAACTGATGGAACTTAAATACAAAGTGAGGGCAGATTCAATAAAAAATACATTATGTTTCTGTAACCTGCCAGTGCTATTAAATGATTTTTATATGTATATTAAAAATTAATTGTATGTTGCTCTGCCATACACCATTTCTCTACCTTTTCTCAATTTTGGAATATGATATAGATACATATATCATATATATACACACATATATACACATATACATGTGTGTCTGTGTGTGTGTTAGATCTTTCTGTTGAGACAGAGGAAAAGGTAATTGAATGAGCCTGATGAGCCAACAGCGAGGGATTTTGAAATCATATATTATGCTATTGGGAGCAGAGGAATGCAGCTCATTCCTTACAATGTGGCTGTGGGGTATCACAGACAGTTTTCCCCTGGGATTATACTTAGTGTATTTGTTAATGGTCTGGAAGACAGAGCACCCCTTGCAGGTGACACTACAGTGGGAAGTGTTGTAAAATACAATGTAAAGAGAGAGAAACAACAGAAGGGCCTTAAAAGGTGATTAGAAGGAGAGGCAGGAAATGAGATTCAAGCAGGAAAACTGTATTTGTGGAAAAGAAACAGCTCAGAACTCTGTTGAAGCTGGGGAGTAATTTAAAGTCTGATTAAAAGCCTCTTGACATTAGTGGAGAAGATGTACACTGATTTTAATGGGCCTTGAAACTGATGTTTTTTAAAGCACTTTGTGTTCCCTGAATGAAAGAGGCAATATACAGCAGGGCTGATCCTATGGGGGAGAATTTGCAGTGTAGGCCAGCAGCAGGAAGAGACAGGGAAGCATTTACAGAGTTATTTGGGACTATGAAAGTAATAACAGCATTTTCACTCCCTCTTCTTTCTCTTCTAACCTATCCCCCACATTCCTTTCATCTATGAAGGTGAATAGGGCTTAGCGGGACTAGTTTGCAAGCACCAAAAACTTCACCTATGTACACAGAATCCCTGAAGTGACTTTTGTCACTCTGTTCAGGTTTGAAAATGAATCTCCTCAAACAAAAAACAAAACAACAACAACAACAAAAAAAAAAAAAGAAAAGAAAAAAAGGCACTTTAATGAAGTTGGAAAGTTGCAATAAAGAACTGTATTTCAGCAATATGTAGTCCAGATTATATATAACAAACCACTTTGAGGATGTCTTACAAAAAACTTTGAAGATGTGTTTAATGTTTTATGCTATACAGGAAATTTTAAGGTTCCTTTCTCTTCACAAAATCTTAATACAAAGGATTTTGCACTTGATTTATTAAATGAACACAACGGGATGCAAATAAAGTCATTGATTTGAGGTAGCAACTATTCATTCACATCTTTTCAGCCTGGAGAAGAGAAGGGCCTGGGGAGACCATATGTAGTATGTAAAGGGGGCCTACAAGGGATATGGAGAGGGACTTTTTTCAAGGGCAAGTGGTGATAGAACCAGTGGGAATGGCTTTAAGCTGAAGGAGGGTAGACTTAAATTGGACATTAGAAGGAAATTCTTTACTGTGATGAGACACAGGAAAAGGTTTCCCAGAGAAGCTTTGGAGGCCCCATTCCTGGAAGTGTTCAAAGATAGACTGGATGGGATTTTGAGAAATCTGCGCTAGTGGAAGGTGTTCCTGCCCATGGCAGGAGATTGGAACAGGATGATCTTCAAGTTTTGTTCCAATCCAAACCATTCTGTGATTCTATGTTCTTAAACATGATCCTTTTTCCAAAAAAATCACACATATACACAAAGTAGGAAAATCCTCTTCAGGATCAGCATAACCACTAGCTCACCTCCTTGCTCATGATTAAAGTTCATTTATTAATTTTAATTGCGCTACATCCTTTGACAATAATGAAGATGATAAAATGATATTTTAGAGCTAACATGACCATTAGAACTATGTGTACTCACATCAGTATTAGATGTATTTAAAATCTCTGTAGGGAATATTTTTATATAATTAGTGCACAGAACCCTATTTTGAAATATGTATAGTATCATATTTCTCAAAAACATATTTTATCTGCACCATTTTGAATGTTTTTATTTATCTATATCTTAAAATCTCATTTCTCTTTTATTCATTTTTTCTTCTATTTTCACCTCACTTCCTATATTTTTTCTTTTCTTCTTTCACTTACAAGTTTTAATTAACAAGAAATATCTTAATAAACATACACATTGATGTAGCTTTTTAAACTTTGTTAATTGGAAAAGTAGGAACGTACACCAATGTTGCACCTCACTGAATGCAAACAATTATAAATGTCAGTGAAACTGTAAGTGATAATGAGAAGCTCTATTTGCAACTGCTAAAACGTCTGCCTAGATCCCCTCTGAGGCATTCATGCACTGTATGTTTGTAGCAAACTGGTCACAGAGTTTTCCTCAAAGTCAACATCCCCCAAATGTTAAAGGCTTGCCTTTAGTTTGCACTTAGCATCATTTTACAAAGAGAAAAGTTCCTATATTTTTCTCTCACATCAAGGCCTTTTCTCATTTGAAGAAGCACTAGCACAGGTAAGACACTTAGTTCTTTTGTATTAGACTCTCCACCCACCTGGTGGGTGGCGCCTACGATGGAAACCTCACCATCCCCACAGGACAGGAAAGAAGTTGCAAGGGTTAGATTCTAATATTTGTCATATTTGCCTGTTCAATCATATTCTGTGTTTTCTTCTAGAAGGGAGTTTGTTTCTGCTGCCAATCTTGTTTGTGGCCTCTGTTGAAGGCAGCTGGCTCAGAGGAACATCTAAAGGCAATGGCATGTTGGAGAGACTTGTTGATCTTGTTGGTTGGTCTGATCCAGTGGAAAGTGCCCCTGCCCATGGCAGAAGAGTTGTACCTAGATGATTAAAGGTTGTTAAGCATTGGAACAGGATGCCCAAGGAAGTGGTGGAATTGCCATCCCTGGAAATGTTCAAGAAACAACTGGCACTTAGTACGCTGATCTAGTTGACAAGGTGGTGATCAGGTAAAGGTTGGACTTTATCTTGGAGGTCTTTTCCAGCCTCAATGATTCTATGATTCTATCTTTACAGTCCCTTCCAACCAAAAGCATTGTATGAGTCTATGATCTCCAAAATTCAGCCAATGAAGCAGCAGATTTTTCAGATATATCACTTGGTGTGTGATATAAACAGACATAGTTTTTTTGAGCCATATGGGAAATTTCTTTGAGAAAGGGGCAGAAATTGCAGGGACGGAGGAGGAGAGAGCAAAGGAGCGAGCAGCAGCAAAGGAACCCTGAGGGTGGTTAGAGGAGGAGAAGGGTAGGAGGAGCTGCAGGGCCAAAGCAGGAATCACCCCCAGCAGCCATAGAGAGCCTTCCTGGTGCAGACACTATCCCTGCAGCCCAGGGAATGTCCCACACTTGAGCAGAGAGATGTTCCAGGAAAGCATATTCACATCTTTATTAGACATTTGTTAGAATATATAATCCTAGTATTTAGATCATTAAAACATAGGCTTGCCTTGGGAAAAAAAAAATGTAAATAGCAGCATGAGGTGAATGTAAATATGTACACGAAAATTCAATAGAGGAGAAAAACCGTGTTGTAATGTGTGTTCTATAAAAACTCTTTGGTAGTTTCTACCTGAGGAAATAGAGCTAAGTCATCAAAGGTCATTATTTGTTATTTATGATAAATTAATTATTTCAAGTTAAAACTACATTGCAATTAAGCTGCTGAAGTAGTTAGATACATCTTCTAAAGGCCATCTCAGCCTTTAGACAAATATTTGCATATTTTTATTTAAACAGAGAGCTAGGAGCAGAGTAAACTAAACCAGAGGATTTATGTTTGACAAGTGTGCTTCTTAAACACCTTCTATGGAATATCATAAGAAAAAAAGACACAGAATGTTGTTGCATTTTCCAGGATATTTTTCATACTTGTTTGGATCTTTCTTCTTTTTCAAATTTAGAAGCAGTGTCTTGTACTGTGTTGGTTCCTGCTTCCCTATCTCACTTTTCTCATCCTGCCCATCTAAGTCTCTCCTTGAATATGAGCTGGATTTAATTTTCTGTACCTTTAACAATTAAAATATAGAAATATGGATCACTGATGCCCAGTGTGTTGTGCAGAATCAGCTAACCCTCTTCACGTCCCACCACAGAGATTTGAAAAAAAACCCCACGTGATGTTCTGTGATAAAAGCCCCTAGGCACATCCTAAAGATACAGAGAGACAACAAGCAGGAGTGGTACCCCCAATAAAACTGTGTCCTGACTGCTCTCAGGCCCATTGCAGGACCTATCAGTCCATCAAAAACCTCTCTGCATGAATTCAGAGGCTCAAGGGTGCAAAGACATGCAGGAACACAAACTGCAGACTCAGAGGAAGAGACACCAGGTCTGAGGCCCTCCCAGGGTGTTTTCCAGGAAAGCCTCAGCTTCACTGGCCAGAAGGGATTGAACAGGATTTATTATGGCTAAAGGAGAAAAAAAGGGATCTAGGTAGATTGAGGAGGAAAAATTGTGTGAAAATAGGGACAAAGTGCATAAAAAAGATTGGTCATGCGCAAGTATCTGCTTTGCAGCAGACTTATTAAATTACTTTCTAATATTTATCTTCTCTGTGTGAGGTGCTGCCTGTTTTGCAAGTAATTTTTTTGAGCCATATGAGAAATTTTTTTTAGAAGCAGACCCAATCTGGGATCTGGGTGCAGCCAGCTGGTCTGGCACCCAGGAGGTTCCCTTGCTAGAGTGACAGGAGTGAACAAAATCAGCAGAACCTACTGGGATGGGAGCAGGGTAGAGTACATCACTCCTGTGCACCACCTGAAGCAAACATGGGTATTCAAGAGGGTTTGTGAGAGTTAGTCAAAATCAAGGTGGAATAGCCAGAGAGTAGGTGATGTTGTTTGGAGCTGTCTTGGGTTGAACTGGCAAAATGCCAACTGCCCAAAGACAGAGTTAGGCCCGGCTGAGAAAAGGGAGAAAGAAA
>JAWWLZ010000082.1:146040782-146057268 GCA_035041345.1 Poliocrania exsul | reverse complement strand
TTTTCTTTCTCCCTTTTCTCAGCCGGGCCTAACTCTGTCTTTGGGCAGTTGGCATTTTGCCAGCTCAACCCAAGACAGCTCTCATGGGCAAAACAGAATTGACTGGGGAAATTGTTTTAATTTATTGCCAATTAGACAATGTAGGAAAGAGAGTAATAAAAACTAAACTAAAAGTACCCTTCCCTGCCCTCTATCATCTTCCCAGGTTCCACTTGTTATGGCTTAACCTCAGCCAACATCTGAGTATCACACAGGATCTAACTCACTCTCCCCATTACCCGTGTCGGGAGTGGAATCAAAAGCAAAAGTAAAAACACATGAGTTGATATAAGAATATTTTAATAACTAAAATAAAATATATAGTAATAACTCTAAAAAAAAAAAAAAAAAACCAAACAAAAAAACCCCAACAAAAATAATTGTAATGGAAAAGAAAGAAAGGAACAAAACCCAAGACAGATAACTGATGCACAATATAGTTGGTCACCACCCAGTAATGCCATCACTGCTGTCAGCCCATCCCTGAGAAGTGACTGGCAGCTCCCAGTCATCTCTCTCCAGTAAATACTGGGCATGACATTATGTGGTATGGAATATCACTTTGGCCAGTCTAGGTCTGCTGTCCTGGCCATGCTCCCTCCAACCTTCTTGTGCACCTGCTCACTGGCAGAGCATGAAACACTGAAAAGTCCTTGATTGGGGGTGAGTACCACTTAACAATAACCAAAACATCAGTGTGATATCAACATTATTTTCGTACTAAATCCTTAGCACAACACTGTATCAGCTACTAAGAAGAAAATAAACTCTATCCCAGCTGAAACTAGGACATCACTTCACTCCCAAGTCTTCTACCTCCTTCTCACTGTTCTCAAGTGGTACAGGGGATTGGGGAATGGGGATTGCAGTTGATTCCTGTTTTGCCTCTGCTATTCCTTCCCATCATGCTCGTCTCCTCCAGCATGGGGTTCCTCCCATGGGAGACAATCCTTTGTTAACTTCTGCAAGTTAACTTCTGGGAGTCCTTTCCATGTGTTGCAACTCTTCAACAACTACTTCAGTTTGGGTCCTTTCCATGGGATATGGTTCTTCGAGAATGGACTACTCCAGTGTGGGTTCCTCTCTATGGGTCATAGGTCCTGCAAGGAATCTGCTCCTGTGTGGACTTTTCACAAACTTCAGCTGCCTCACTGTGGTCTGCACCACAGGCTGCGGTGGAATTTCTGCTTTGGCATCTGTAGTACCTCTACCCCTTTTTCACTGATCTGTGTCTCTGTGGGGCTGTTTCTCACCTGTTCTCACTCCTCTCTCCAGGTGCTGTGCAGCATTTTTCACTTTTTCTTAAATATGTTATCACAAAGAATCTACTAAAATCAATAATTAGTTCAAAATTCAGGCAGTGACAGGTCCATCTCGGAGCCGGCTGGATCTGGCTTTGTCAGACATGGCAGCAGCTTCTGGTCACTTCCAACAGAAGCCATCCCTGCAACCTCTTGCAGGGTAAAACCAATATAACTGATAAGAAGCTGATGTTATTTTTTTCTGTATGATGAAGGACAAGGCTTTTGTGCTTTGTTTCTCAATATTGCCGTTGTTTGATGAACCAGGCTTGGGAAAACACTTGATAATCCTAATTGCTAACTATTAAATAATACTATTTTTGGAGACCCTTCCATAGTAGAAATACCAGATTTTCAGATCCTTCCTGTGAGAGCAAAGTCTAAGACCTGCACCTTAGAGGAACTATTTGAAATTCACAGAGATTGGATACTAGGGTTTGAAAGAAGTTCAATTTGTAAGGATTGGAATGGAATCAGCTTATATCAGAGCACAGGGAATGAATCTTCAGAGGGATTCGTCACATCAAGGCTGTCCTTATCACCAGAGTCAGGAGGCTTTATCTGTGCCCAGCAAAGCACTGAAACCCAAGGAGCCGAGAACCTCAAGCTGTCTGACACACAGAAATCACTCCATCTGTCATTTAAACATAGACATCATCTGGTCTGTGCTAGCTTTGAAAGAGCCATCATTATTTCTCCAGGTTGCTGAGCTGTTACAGCTTTGGGATGGTCTGAAGACTGATCAGCAATTTTTTTATAAGCCATTCTAACCACTTTAGAGAGCCTCAGAGACTGGAGTCATTATCTGAAGCAGGAAAGTGAACAGGAGATTTCTCATCATAAAATGAAAATGTGTGAAGGCCCCTTCTTCTAGCCAAAAAGAGAAGCTCCTTATTTTGAAAGAGGAAGGGATTTTATGGGGAAAAAAATGATTCATCAAAGATGCTTTGGTTTAAGACACCATCCTATAAAGAGGAAATTTTTCTCAGTATGTTTGCTTGCAGTGCTTGGCGCAGCCCCAGGGAACAACAGGATCTCTCTAGCGTCTGGTTATTGTCAGAGCTGTTGTTTGGGCCGTTGTTCTTTACTACTGTTTGTTATGACTTTATTACACCTTCCCACATTCCTGATGAATAAGCACACCTACTTTTTTCTTGGGATCCTTAAATTTCAAGTTTTCCATGGAAAGTGAGAATTTTGAGTTGCCAACAAGTTGCTGAGGGATAAAAGCTGTGCATCAAGATAGGACTAGAGCAGATGGGGTAAGTACAGTTGACAGTTTGAAGCAGTAGAACAGGAGAATGAGATTTTTCCTCCCCATTCTGTTTCATTTATCCCTTTTTCCACTCGATGTGCTCTCTCACTGGCTTTGGTACCTGTCTGAGTTCCTCATATGAGAAATGGGATAAAACAATTTTGACATTAAAAGGGAATGGTATTTTAGTAGGTTATCAAGATGTATTGGCTAATGAAGGGATCCAGCTGTCCACCTCTGCATCCACTCCTGGAGGAGTGACACTATGTGCTTAAAAGGAGGAGGAGCTATTTCCACCAGCTATGGAAAATAAACGGATGAGACATTCCCCAATCTAATTACCAAGGTAAAGGCTAATTATGTTTTCTTCACCTACATTGGTGATCTTATCTTTTGTCAAAGATCAAGTCATAGAGAAATGGACAATTTCTGCTGCCAAGTTGGCAACTCTACTTCAGGACAGCCTTATATCTTTGTTTCCAAGGGCAGCTGTTAAAAATATATTTTATTAATGCATTTTAAATGTATTAAATGACAGAAACTTCCTTTCTTTGAGTAAGAAAAATGTTCAAGTGTCATTTCTGTGAAGAAAAGTGTATTTAAACTGAAAACAAAGCTCTGGAAATTTGTTTCTGTCACTGCACCGTGCAAGGCAAAAATAAAAGTAGAGGTGACCCACCGGATATAAATGTTTTCTGCCATTTTGTATGTGCCAAGGGTATGTAGAAGTTCTGGCAGACTTTGCAGGACCTATGGAGGTAGATGTTCCCTGGACTGCTAAATGGAGGCTAGGAAGAGTGCCTTATCATCCAAAATCCCTGAGTTTCTGAAGTGAACATACACCTATTCTAGTAGCTATAATTCTGCAGATAGGAAATATTGACATGAAGATTTCAGGTATTAACAAAGAGCAAACATTAAAATGAGCTTAAATATTTGCTAATTTATTTTCTGATGCATTTAAGTCTACTGAGGGAGACAATAAATCTGGGCTTTTTAATTGCAGTCTAACATTGTACAACTCTTCTTATGTTGCTATCATTACTCTTAAAGCATTACACAGTATTTTTAGTAGTTGTCTCTCACAAAATTTTCCAGATGCCTTATACAGATCATTCCCACTATAAAATTCCAGTGTATTGGAATAGCTGTGACATCTTTTTTTCACAGATGTTCTGAGGAGTGGGTTGCCATTTTTTTGCAAACTTTTGTATTCCATATGAAATGGAAGCAAAATTGGGATTTCTCTTAGTCTTTTTAACATGTCAGTTATCTCTGGAGTGAGTTAAGGGTGAGTTATCTCTTATACATAAACACACTTACAGGATCAAAAGTGTTTTGAAAGCTTCAGACAAAACTTCTAGGATAGGTAGGCAGGGAGAGAGGGAGGGAGGGAGGTAGATAGATGATAGATGGATGGATAGATGGATGAGAAAAAATATTGTGCCACAGGTGCCTTTCCCAATCATATCTATTATAATAATTCAGGAAATTCAGCAAAGATATTAAAACCCTCTTGGATGTGTAGTTGTGCTTAACTAATTGGTATATAAACTGCTATAACTGAGCAAATTTCAGTATTAAAGGTGCTATTTTTGCTTTCTTCAAATATTTTTTTCATTAAAGAAACATTTCATATAAGAAGTACCTTTTTTCTTCTTTTTTCCCTCCACTGGAAACCTGGAAAACAGATTTCATTGGTTTAAAAAAAGAGGAATACTCTAATTTGACTACTTGTCTTTCTTAAAAATTAAACCAAACCAAATCAAACATACACACAAAACAGAGAAACACAAAACCAGGTAAACAACACAAAACAAAACAAAAAAGAAACACTCTTCTTTTTAGACAGTTCTTCCAGGTCCCCAAATCAATTGCCTGACTTCCTTGCATCCTGCTCTCAAGTCTTTAAACAGCTATGTTTTCGTTCTCAGGTAGCAATGCTCCTCTGCATTAGTGCTGCACATTTGTGCAGAGAAAAAAGTGAGAGATGTTCATAGTGTACAAAAACTATTTTAACAGGCTCTCTGTTATGTCTTTGGAAGGAAATTTTGCATCGACTGATGTTTTTAGACTATACATTTCTCAATTCAGAGTGTTCTTTAATGACTCTAAAAGACAATTTTCTTGCTATACTAGACCAATAAGAAACTGCAGAAAGTTAGATACAAAATGACTTTTCAAAGCTCAGAAGGACAATTATAAAGCCAGTCAAAACTGTAGCTTATCTAATTTCAGTGTCTTTTATTGAACTGCATGAGTAGTTCCTAAGAATGGTGGAATATTGTGCAGCATTGCATTTCTCTTGAAAAAAAATATTAAATGTTCTCAGTGAAAATTTTTATTTGGATTGGTTTGATTTCATCACCTTGGAATAGATATTATTCATTCAATGAATTATAACAAAAGAGAGGAAGGAGAGGATAAGTTGCATGTAGAAATTGGGATTTACACTAAGAAATCTTGTTTGCAGCAGCTCAGGATAGATTTTTTTCTTAAAGAATCGATCAAACAAAAATGAGACAGTACCGAGCAGATGTTTCAGAGGCAGTTTATTAAGAAAAAGGGGAAAATTAGAGGTCATAAGGGATCTCTTATTGTCGCTTTGACTTACTATGTATTCAAAGGTCAACTGAAAGTTGCAAAGAAAATCAATTTATCACATGCTGCTCTGCATGAGAGTCTTTTCTGTCAATGACCTGGAGAGAAAATGCTACACTGTCAGGACCTGACATTCTTACAATAACAAACACACACATTTGACTTTTCTACTCTGTTGTAATGCCTTTCTTTCCTTCCAGCTTCTTCATGTCTATCTCACTCCAGTACCCCTCTCATTCAGGTATCTTGTGACAATGAAAAATGAAGTCTTTCTTATAGTGCTGAAATGAAAGGAGAAAGTGGATCACAGAATCATAAAATGGTTTGAGTTGAAAGGGACATTAAAGATCATTCAATTCCAAACTCCCACCATGGGTAGGGACACCTTCTACTAGACCAGATTGCTCCAAGTCAGTCTGTCATTGGACACTTTCAAGTACCCACAGCTTCTCTGTACAACGTGTTCCAGTGCCTCACATCCTCACAGTAAAGAATTTTTTCCCAACATCTAATCTAAACCTATTCTCTCTCCCTCAGGCACTGGATGGTGTTCTAAGGTCTTCTGAGCCTTCTCTTTCCCAGGCTGAACAATTCCAACTGTCTCAGCCTGCCCCCATAGCAGAAGTCCTCCAGCCCTCTGAGCATCTCTGTGGTCTTCTCTCATGTTTGTGCAAGAGATTCATGTCTTCCATATGTTGGGGATCCCAGAGCTGGATGCAGCACTCCAAGCGGAGTCTCACCAGAGTGAAGCAGAAAGGCAGAATCCTCTCAGTTGACCTGCTGGCCATGCTATTTTGGAGCAGCCGAGGACACATTTGGCTTTCTGGGCTGTGAGTACACATTGCTGGGTCATGTTGAGCTTCTCCAAAAACACATCCAAGCCTCCAGGACTCCATTCTTCACCCAGCCTGTATTTATGGTTGAGATTACCCTGTTCTAGTGAAGGACCTTGGTTTTGTGGAGCTCCATGAAGTTCTCATTGAATAAAAAAGACTAATCCATGCCACTTACATCGTCAAAATATGGGATGTTAATCCAGGTTAACACTCACCTGTCACTATAGTATCTTTTGTAGGTGAGAGTTTATAGGCCAAAGATTGGTAAATGTTAGGAACCGTGATTTCACTGAGATAATTTAAATATTAAAGTTTTAATAAATATTAATTTAATAACACTTTTATACTGTCACTAACAGGTCTCTCCGGTTCCTCTCTGGGAATTTTTAATCTTCATGATGCTTATTTTGCTTTTTATTTCCTCTGTATATAATCACCTCTGAGGTACAAATCTCAAACATACAAGCACAGCAGCTTGGCCACAAACACCATCAGGCACCTGAAGCTCTGTAATGTAAACTCAACATAGATCTGACAACAGTAGTTTGGAGGACACACTAGGGAGACGTAAGAAATAGCAGGACATTAGTTATTTGGGAGAAGTAAGAAACAGCAGGACATCAGCTATCCTGTATGCAATGACATAATGAGCTGCAGGTTCCCGTTCTGTTGACATCAGAGATGTGTCTGTGCAAAAGGGTTTTTTCACTTTTCCCTATTTGAACTTAAGAATGAGGTTTTTAAATTGACATGAAGCTGCTGGTTCTGTGGGAATGTCCCATCACTCAACAAAATGGTTAATGTAAAGGGTTTTGAAAAGTGAGCAGTGTCACAATAATCCTGCTACTGTAAGTATGACCACTTGTACCAGATGAATACAGAGAACCTGAAAGTGTTTTAGAAAGCTTCTCCTTCTATAAGTAGAAAGAAATACATCTTTTTGCAATAGTAAAAATCCAAGTCCTTTGTATCCTACAAAAGTGTGATGCCTGCAAAAGAAGAGTCATACTGAGATCATAAGAACTAAGCAGGTAAAAAATGAGGTAATAAACTGATCATTCAGTCAGGGGTGAAAATAATGAAGCTAGATTACTGATGCTCCCCCCACCCATGTGGATTCTCCTATGTCTGGTATTGATGTTCTTAGTTTTTTCATCAGTGGGAAATTTTGTCCTCTCCTCAGTCATCTGCTTTCATGGAAATTATTGCAGTTTGGCACAGTGTGAGCCATGAGTCCACAAACTTTTACTGATGTAGGATAACAAACTCCAAATTTGCTTGGGGAATGAAAGAGCAGATGGAAATACTGGTGATGTGACAACACACAAATCTTGACACAGCATTCATGATCATCCAGGACCTGCTTCCACAGAGAACTGCTAATAAAGAGATATTTTAGACTTATATATCTATATTAATAACAAGTATTTCCATTAAATTTTAGCATAAAGTCTAGGATGACTCAATATAGTCTTTTCCAGAAGTAGATAGGAGTTTACATTCCATTGCACTGACGTCGAATGTAAGATAAATGGACATGTTTGATTTTAGAACACTTCTGAGTTGCTTCAGAGACACCTGTCCTACAAATAAAGAACTAAGTTGTCTTCTGATCAATCATGCTTCTTTCCCATTTTGGTATTCAGATGTTTTGGAGAAAAGCCCAACTTTCATAACCTCACCAACATTCCAACCCCATAAGCCACAGGGATATTTGGTATAGGAGATGGCAGAGATGAAACATGCTGGGAGCAATCACTTGGTTGTGATCACTAGGGATTGATTTGAATTGCAAGAAAATTTTATCTAGATTAAGCTGCATATCGCCAATCTGCTTGGCTCTAGGAAATCATTAGATTTACCCGTATCAGATTTCAACAACTAAAGCTGGGTTTTCCCTAAGAAAAAGATGGGAGCTTGTTCTCATCAAGATCACAGTCTGCAAAGAAATTACATGTGCAGACAACATACTAAAAAATGTTACCTTTGTTTTGGTGGGTTGAAGCAAGTTTATGAGAAGGAAGTAAGGGAGTGTGATGGTCATTTTTATGTGGATTTTGGTTTCTAGGACAGAATGTATGTAAAGAACTATTTACATTTTTGTTTTGAAGATCTATGCAGATTAAGTGTTTAATTTCTCTGTTCCCTTTTCCTCCACTATTATTTTCTGCCTGTATTTGTTTCAAGACAATCCAGTTTTTAATTTACAATACTCAAAGTCAGGATTTTTACAGCTATGTGAATATTGTAAGGAACACCATAGCTTTCAAATGATGCTTTCATTTCAAGGAAAAACTTATTGGGCTGAAGTTTATAAAAATTTGGAAGTTTTCTAATTTGGAGGTTTTTTTGTTTGTTTGGGTTTTTTTAAGATCAATTTCTTTTGAAAAGAGAAGTCAAACTGAAATGGATGGTGCCCCTTGACACAGAAGATAAATTATAGATGTACCTAGAGTATATTGTTAGTCACAGTGACTACATAAATAACACCCAAAACATTAATAAATAATAGCATGATTAAAAATCTCTCTCAAACTTCCCAGTGCCACAGAGAACTCGAATACAGAGAGAAATGCTGAGTTTTAAACTCATAATTAGGCTGAATGGTCTGTTCAGTTCATATATTGGTTGAGAAAACAACTCCTCCTTCAAAATGTACAGTCTGCTTCCTTGTTTCACATGATAGATTTCATTTGATACTTGGGAGGGTTTAATGAATGTTTTCTTTCCTGTTCAATATATATTTTTCTATATTAAACCTATAATTTTATAGAGAATGAAATAGTAAGATATTTTCAGGAAACTTCTAATCATAAAATTAATGTAGGGAATTATTGATTGGGAAACTGATTATCAATTTGAAACCTAGACTTTGTGAGATGTCTTATGGGCAGTAGATATAAGAACAAAGGTGTGATAATAAGAAGAAATTCCTCTCAAGTATAATAAATGTAAAAATAAAAAGAGATTTTTCCATGGCAATTTCCAATCTTCTTTGGTAACTCTCTCCTGACAGCACCTGACTTTACAGTGAGTCCTGCTTCTTGACTATAGGAATGGGCAGAGGTCTAGCACAGGAATGGCCCACAAGATTTTTACAAGGGTGAAACTCAGCAGCTCCAGTGCCTCCGATGATCATTCCCACCTTGCCTCACCCACCCTTTGCATTTTACCATGCAAACAGTAAGAAAAACTAAACTGTCCTGTCTTTCATTATAGAGAAGGAATCAAGCAGAAAATATGCCTCCTTGAGTGGCAATGTAGTTCTCCCAGAAAAAACTTCTGACACAGCTTTACCCACAAAATGGGATCTTACCATCATTTTGTACTGGGACTCAGTGCAACCTGTGTGTATTAATTGGAAGGACACAGGGCACAGCAAATGGTTTCAGAGCACTTCTGGCACTGCTTCTTCATCTGACCAGGATTTTATTTTATTAAAAAGGTTTTTTTAAGTTGGAAATTTTGATACTTTGCATGGACAAGTTTCCTGCATTGTTTGCCAGTCCATTAGTGAAATCACATTTTATCTCTGTGTTTCCTACCTTTTGGTGAGATCAGAATTAATTCACAGTCCATGTATCTGTAGGATCCTTCTTGGTCTCCAAGTGACCAGCTGAGTTTTCATGTATAGGTCCAAATATGGATCTTCTTCCTCTCCTGTACAATGCACTGAGGGGAAAGAATATGTGATTTTTTTGTTTCTTGTAATTAAATAGTGATCACTTTTGTTATTGAGGTGTTCTACACACACAGTATTAATAGAATATCTGGAAATAAAACATTCTTAAAAATAGGTTTGTTTATGCCATTTGGTAAGCTCAATTTTTCATGGGAAATCTTTCAGCTCTGATATTGTGACTCTAAATGCATGTCAGAAAAAAGACTACACATTTTTAGAAAGCATAGTACCAGTAAGCAGGACCTGCCATGCAGATCTGCTGGGAGAATTTTGCCTTTATTGTCTTTTCCCTAACAAGGTGGTGGTTGGTTCATGTCAGTGGAACTCATTTGATGTGATATAATGAGAGATGTAGTTGTGCCAGTCCTGCGCAAAGTAAAAGACAGGTCAGAAAAGTTTACCAAGGATCATGTTAATGAGTTCAGAGCCCAAGATGTACCAAAATAAAAGTATCTTCTCAAATGTTGCTGTTAGACAAGCAGCTTTATTATTCTGCCAATTTTACAGTCTCCTACTCAGCATCCACTTAATTTAAAAAAGAGTGATACCTAGATCAGTGTAGTCTCCTGTGAATTCACATGGATTAGATGGAACAGCAGTATTTTCACTACAGCAAAAGAAAGTGACGGTTAGTTCTGAGTAAGGACTATAACTCCAGGTAGGGGTTTTTTGTTGTTTTAAAATTTGTGATCATGTAAGAGACTGCTAGTTCACAGTATTTTACAACTCTCTGACTGAGCTTACATCAGTACTTGTTTAGACTTTGGTGACATCCTAAGGTTTCCTGTGTAGTATTACTAAAACTATGTATCCAAAGAAAACTGAGAAAATCCCCCAAATCTCATTCTATCTTATGTCTCAGGGCTTTGGGAGTGGGGAGTGTGTGTGTGTGTGTGTGTGTATCTATTAAACTTTCAAGTTTTGACCATTTAACTTACATTAAACTCTAAATTTTTAGTTCTACTTCTCTTGCATAGGGAAAAGATGGTGGTTACAGACATACTTTTATTTAAAAGCAAAGGAAAAATTATCAGATGTAACTAAAACACTCTGTTTAAAATTACAAAGATGAGTGACAAGGCCCTCAGGATAGAAACACCACTGTGCTGTATGTGGAGCAAATCTGCCATTCTCACCAAGCAGATCTGATCACTTAAAAAACTCAGACTTGATGTGCAAGCAGTCCTTTAGACTCTGACCTCAAGGCCAATAGTAGAAGTCCAATTTTGTTACACATCTTACCTTGATTTTGCATTCCCAACTGATCAGCCACTGGTTCATTCCACCCTTTTCTCTTCTTCCACATACAAGATGTACCAAGATTTATTATATACATACATATACATATATACATATACATACATATATACATACATCTCTCTCTCTCTCTCTCTCTCTCTCTGTATATATATATATATATATATATATGTCTTGGCAGTATCTGTCAGGAAGATGTTATTCTTATTTTCCAGATAGGAAATGAACTCACTAACTGTGGGATTTATCTCCCCTAATTTATCTCTCTTGTAATGAAGCACACTTTCTTCATCTGAGTTGGTCAAAGGAACTCTCTATATAGAAAATGGAGAGAAATGGATGCAATTCATCTTCCCAATTCTGTATCTCTTGTAAGATGAAAGGACTCCTTCACCAGAAATGCTTATTTATTTTCATTCACCATAAAAGAGAGCTCAGATATAGATGTCTGCAAAGTGAGGGGTGATGTACCATACCTTAAGAGAAGGACAAATCTTCCCAAAATAACATTTCTAGCCTATGGATATTTCTGCACACAACATTCAAATACCAAAGTAGCTTCACACTATCTCACTTTGCTCAGAACTACTATAATAAACTTCTACTCCTGGCTGAAAAAAAGAGCTGAGATCTACAACCACACTGCAAATACCTTAACAGCAGTGAATTTATGCTTTCAGCACTAGGGAGGAACTAAGCTTTGATGCTCAAGCTTAAAGTTTTCCCACTGCATCATTTTCCTTTGTGCATTAAGACCACCAGGGAAATATGGTAGAGGGGAATTCTTGGAGCAGCTCACCCAAGAGCCAGCACTGCATCCTTAAGACCTTCCACGTTCTTCTTGCTGATCCACAAGGTTGTGGAGCAAGTGTCACATTTCACCCCACAGTGAGAGGATGCTGGAATAACCACATCTGTGTTCTGCAGTAATTGCTCTTCTGAGATGATCTTTCAAAAATAATCCTCATTAGAAGGTCAACATGCCAACATGGAGAGTTGGAAATAAATTTCTCACACTTAATGCTTACACAGAGCATTTTTCCAGTCACCACAAAATAGTCATGTCCTTAGGGGGAGTTTTCCAGGCCACATTTCTTTATCACAGTGCCAAAGAATAATCAGATTGTAATTGCAATATATCCTTTATTGATAATTGGAACCTGCCTAAATTGGACAGGGTAAAGGAATAAAAAAAATAAAAAAATATATTTTATGGTTGCTTATTTCTTTCCTTTTAGCAGTAGTAAAATACTTTATTCTTTGTTTTGATCTATAAAGACTTGTGAAAGAAATCCAGACTCAAGTTTTTGCTGGGAAATTTGGGGGAAAGACCTATTATACTATCTGCAAATCACTCTGAATCTCACGCTCACTAGAAATGACTTGATTATTCTAGTTACATTAGAGAAATCTGTATTTTAGAAAAAAAAATCATTTATTACCTTTTACATGAATAATTTGCCATCTCCTGCAACCCATCCCTTTGGGGCACTCTTGCTTTAGATGATCTAATTCTGTCAATATAAAGGCATTACTGTTTCTGTGGAAGCTGTGTGCCTTTACAAATCACCAGGCTGAAGAACACATGCAGCTTGCTCTGCCACTCTGTGGGGCTGGGAGAGAGCTGCACTGTGACAAGCCAAATCTTGAGACTCCAAGCATGAGTTAAACTCTGAAATAAAGTTTTTGCCCATTACTGAATTCAAGATCAAGTGGCACACATTCAACTAGAGGAAAGGTTTGCATATTATCAGCAAGCAGCAGCAAAGCAGCCACTGTGGTCGGTGTCCAAGGCTACAACCTCATTAAACAAAGATGATGGGTTCAATTCAGCACACAGGGAGAACAGCCCCGACAGAGAGGCAAAGAAAGGTGTCCTGCATGTGGTTCTCTCTCTGCTGCTCTTTTTTCACTCCTTTAAGAACTAAAGTGGCTAAAAGGGCTATTTTTTCCCTTTTGCTTTCCTCTTCTCTTTCCTGTTTCTCTTCTATGTCTCGTTCTCCTTCCCTTCCCCTTTTCTTTCCTCATACAAAATCAGTGTTCTTACGCCTTACCCCACTGCTAGTTCTGTTACTGGAGCTTGTTTTGAAGTTAGATTAAACAAATGCTCTGGTCTAATGACCTATTAGCTTTGGATTCTCAGTAGCTTTTTTTTTTTCCTAATATATTCCTTAGAATTTCTTCAAAAGTATAAAGACAAGTTTGCTTCCACATTTCACTGTGAAAATTTGTTGCATCAGCATCTATAAAGCATAAAGCATAATCTGAATAAATAGATATACAATAAAAGTGGAATGATCATTCAATATTAGCATATCAATATTTATTCTTATTCAGAAGGCAAATTTCTTACTTGCTATTTAATTCTATTTTGGAATAATAGCTTTATTTTGGAACAGCAACATCCACATATGATAATGTCTAGAATATTTAGTCCAAACTGATTATGGATGTAGATGAAACTTAGCTGCTGGCATGGCAGAACTTTGCCAGCTGAAGAAAAAACCTGATTGAGCCTGAACCTAGTTGCATCAGGGGTATCAACTATTGAAAACTCTTTGCTTTTGTGTAGCCTTTCATCTTGTTCAGGTCAACCGCTGATAAGATTAAGTTCTTGACTTTTCCTTGAGGCAGGATGAATTCAAAGCCATATTGTAAATTATAGTTGTTGCAATCAATTAGAGTATTTAGACTGAGAACAGGGGACTTATTTTCAGTCCTAGTTTTTGGAAAGACAGTATCTGTGTTTGAATAATCTATGTACAGACATGCATGTTTGTGTCAGAATGGCTGGGTGTAAAAAGCATTTTGTTAATTGACCAAATTCAAACTAAAATAGGGTAAAGTACTTGTTTGTCTTATATTGTACTGCTAAGATATAGAAGCATGTAGTTAACAATTTTGCAATAGCACAGGAATTTGGTCCATCAATAATTCTTGTTCACTCAGAATAGTGTTTCATGTCTAACAAGCACTTGAAAACTCTCATCTTGCATTTTAAGACACAGGAAAATTTCTTCATCTGGGAGCTAGTTTGGGTCACATGAAACTATTTGACAGTAGGTTGAGAGAGGAAATTCTTCCCCTCTGCTCAGCACTGGTGAGAAGCTACACCAAGTGCTGTGTCCAGTGCTGGACTCCCTAGCACAAGAGATAACATGCACATACAGAAAGGAGTCCAGTGAGGGTCCCAGAAGAGGGTTCTGGGTCTAGAGCCCCTGATGTATGAGGGAAGGCTGAGAGAGCTGGAACTGCTCAGCCAGCAGAAGAGAAGGCTCAGAAGAGACCTTATTAATGTATAAAAGTACCTGAAGAGAAGGTAAAAAGAGGACAGAGAGAGGTTTTTGGAGCGATACCCAGTGACAGAACCAGAGCAGAAGGTGTAAGTGAAACACAGTTTCAGTTCCTTCGGAATGTAAGAAAAATCCTTTTACTGTGAAAGTAACTCAGCACTGGCACACGTTGCTCAGAGAGGTTGTGGAGTTTCCCTCCTTGGAGATATTCAAAAGTCATGTTGAAATGGTTCTGGGCAACCAGATCTAGGTAACCCTGCTTGAGCAGGGGTCCAACAAATTGCCTCCAGGGTCCTTTCCAACCTCACCTTTCTGCGATTCTGTAATGTACTGGACTTCCCAAGATTCCAGAAGCAAGTAAGCTGCAGGATCTCTTTCTCCACCATCAGCGATGATCTGCATTTCTAAAAGCTCTCAGGAAGTGAAGTCTTTGTTATCCCTGCAGCAGAATATTCTTTATCATAGCTGAAACCTCTGTAAAGAATAAGAAAGATTATTACGAACAAAATTTCATATATATTTATCTATGCAAAGGCCAGGACTGATCTTGTTCATGATACATTCCCAGACAGAATTTTTTCAGACTCTCTTCTGCTGTCCTGTTAAGCCATATCATGCCATTTGTAGAGATCATCATTCTTATGACCCTCTCAGGAAGGTCAGCAGCCCTTCTGACCTGCTAGATGAGCTTGTCCTTGATCCTGATCTAACACAGTTCAGCAAAAATGGGACAAGTGAGTTTAAAAATAGTTTATCTTTGCTAATTTGGGTCACGGAGATTGAAGTAATTTTGGTAGCTACACTTCAAGCACATGGAACAAAGATCAAAGGGTCACTTTGGTAGGGAGGCAGTGATTAGAAACTGTAGCAGGCTGTGGTGAAAGGCTTTTCACTGACACAGCTGCACCTGCAAAGATAAGTCTCTCAACAGAACAGCAGCTCAGTAGTTAACACCTACAGGGCTCTCACCTCTTGGCAAAGCATAAAGAAATTAGAAGGAATATTTATTTGGCTTTCCTCAAAGTAGTGTTCAAATTCTACACAATCCTTAATTAAGTTCTTTTTACTTTCATATGAAAAAACACTAAAGACATGGAGACAAGAGTCCTTAATTAATCATATCTAGCCCTGGCCACTGAAGCCAGCTGAAGCACTAAACCTGGGAAAATTTTCCCAGTGTCTCTGTAGCATCAGTGAGTTCAGGCCACCAAAGGTCTATTTGCTTCACAAGGTGCTTGTCTCCTCCGTAGTTTTTGAAAATAATTGCACTCTTACATTTAGCAAGCATTTATTTACCAAAAACAGGAATAGGCTTCCTAGAGATGTCAATGACCCAAGCCTGACAGTGTTTAAGATTCATCGGACAATGTTCTTAACTACAAGCTTTAATGTTTGGTCAGCCCTGAACTGGTCAGGCAGTTGGACCAGATGATTGTTATAGATATCTTCCAACTGAAATAGTCTTATTATGTTCTATGCTACTCTATTCTATTTAAGTAAAATCAAGGACCTTTGTGCTGGTAAGAAGACATTCTTTCCATCTAATTGCTTGCTTCTCAGTACAGGGAAAGTACCCAGCTTCCCCTGGCATTAGGAGTAAAGCAGATGCAGGCATGGTTGGAGAAGTGACAGGGCTATTTGCCCTGCTCCTGGATGTTCTGATCACCGGCTTGACAGCTGCAGATACACCCAAACAGCCCAGTTCACTTCTTGTCCCATTTTATTTTTTTGATTTATTTTACATTTTCCCTTCCAAAGATTTTTCCCCATTATCATCTCCACCCTCTCCAAAATAAGTAGGGAACAAGAGAAGACCATTGGCCTCCCTTTCAAATCCCACACACAGTCTGATCTGTCCATATTCAATTCCAGTACAGGACAACATGCCAACTGAATATGGTTTTACACCTTCTCCAGTTGAACTGTATATTTTGATATCTGAAATAAACACAAGTTTTTAACCTTTCATTTTCCAGCAGGATAAGAGATAGGACAAGTAATGTAAACATTATTAAAAACTTCTGGGAAAAAAAAAAAAAGAAAAAAGAAAAAAGAGGAAATACTAAAATAAAATCCTGAAAGAGGCTTCCTTACACACACATGCCCCGAAGATCTAGTTAAAAATAAACAGGAAGGAAGGAATTCGGAAGGAAGGAATTCGGAAGGAAGGAAGGAATTCGGAAGGAAGGAATTCGGAAGGAAGGAAGGAAGGAAGGAAGGAA
>JAWWLZ010000082.1:146006361-146036658 GCA_035041345.1 Poliocrania exsul | reverse complement strand
GGCAGGGGTGTCAAAAATTGAAGGGAAAAAATCCCAAGAAACATACTGTAGTAACCCGAACTTAATTTTTCAAAATTTGACTGAAGATATCAGTCAAGGTATGCTTTTGCCTTCACAATGTAGGTTCTGACAAATCAGTATTTTGTATTAGAGAAAAAAATTACTGTAAAAATGAATTATTAACCAACTGTGGTGAGTATCAGTCTTTTGTTGTATACTCTGCAAACTGAAGCATGAAAAAAAAAAAATTCCAAAGCCTGATTAACAGAATTAAATCTTTATCAGGAGATGGTTTTATTGGAAACACTGATCCTGAGCCAAATGAAGGGAACAGGAAAAAATCAGTTATTTTCTTCTTACTCTCAAATCAAGCCTTTAATTTTACACCTTATGTATTCAAATTTAATGGTTAGGACTTGTGAGAGGAAGGCAGTTGTAATGTCCAACAGAGGACATGTTTCATCAGGTAGATGTGGGTAAAAGTCTCTAGGTGCTGCAATCAGCAAGGAGGATATTCATAGGAGGTTGATTTCATTGCTGGAATCTGTGCAACTTCACTGTACAGAGATTATTTTAAACTGGTTCAAATTGATTAGCAACTCTGTGTTATTGCCCACTACTTGCTATTTTCTGTTGTATTTTCTCAGTGCACTCTTGACAGCTTTTAGCAGCACTTTCTTTGTACTTCAGTAATGTTAAAACATCAGACACTAAAATGAGAAGGAAAAAGGGATAAGAACCATATTTCTGCTTTCTCCCTACAGCTCTCAGTGTTACCTTGTACTACTTACCAACCTCATCTGTCTCTGCACTGGATGCCTGAACTGCCTACACAACTTTTATCTTGCTCCTTTCTTGTCCATGAAGGAACATACAAAGAGAAGAAACAACTCTTCAATATTGAGCAACTGAGAAACACACAATTTGAGTGTCATTATTACCATCCTGAAGCAAAGCATTCTGTGCTTGGTCAGTCTCAGCAATGTCTACTTCAAACATATAATTTAATATGAGATAATGAGATTTCCTGCTCCAGGATGATTTTCTCCTCAAAATCACCATGTGATTTGATAAACCAAAAAAGGAAAACTAAACAAATCTCCTTTTTGCCTTTATGAGAAAGAATTTTAGGGAGATCATCTGCACACAAGCCCTAGTGACAAGTTGCTTTAACAAGGAGAAGGTCAGACCTGTACTGCCTCAGGAGAAAGCTGCCTTGGCTAACTACACGGTAACATTGTTTGGCTTTGTCTTCTTTGTGACAAGGGTAAAAATTATCCCATATTTCTGCTGTGGTCTAGCAATGAAAATCTGCGTCTTTCACTCAGATCATGCAGACTGAACAATTGATGTGGACTACCATGGAGGAAAATCAGAAGACAGACTGTTTCCTGGAGCATCCTCATTGCCCATGGCATCACACATAGATGTAGGCTGCTACAAAGCTGGCAGATTTGTAACTACTTTCTTGAACAGTGAATTGCAAAATGTCTCAGGACATGGATGTTACTTGCCAAGAACAATATAAATGCAAGCTTTAAAAGAATCACGTTGGGTACCCAGGTTCAGATTATTAAGAATATTGCAGAAAACCTCAGAAAGAGCTCAGAGGAATCATCTCTGCTGTTCTGGTCAGCTGCATTCCAGAGTGATACATTCTGACAGGAACTAGTACGGAGAAAGGCTGCTAGGGAGACCCAAAGATACAAAATACTGCTACAGAAAGTGAGCCTTGGGAAAGTGTCTTTTACCTTGACTAAATGAATATTAGGTGGGGATTGGATCATACTCAAGAGGGCTAAGAATTAAGGCAGGAAAAGAACTACTTAAGTTAACTGTCAATGTTGACATGAGAAGAAATGGTGCACATTTAAGCCAGAAAATAGAAGAAGGTTTCAAGTAATCTAAGTGATAATTTAAATAGCTTTTCATGAGGTGTATAGGGGCCACAAACCAATCTAGTTTTAAAATGAAATTTGTGAGATTATGAAAAACCCCATTTTGTGGAAAGCCACAAGATATGACAGCTTCAAAAATCACATACATTTCTTTCTGCTAAGTGCGAAAGAGAATGACTGGGCTTTCCTCACAAACTTCATAAATTTCCAGGATTTCCTCTGGCATTTGTGGTGGTACATGCTGGATAGTTGTTTTACAGATGATAGCACAAATATAAACATATTACAGTTTTCACAGGAAACAACAAAGCTGGTTTTAATGCCTCAGGCAAATTTTAACATATGTACTCTGTAGTAACGTATGTCTGAATCCTACAGTCTAATGGACTTGATAGACTAAAATTCTAGAGAAAATATTTATCACAGAATCACAGATTCAAAAATGTTTGAAGTTTGAAGAGACTCTGGAGGTCATCCTATCTGACCCTCCTGCTCAAGAAGGTCACCTAGAGCCAGTTACCCAGGACTGTGGCTGGTTTTTGAATGTCTCTAACAAGGAACACACCACATATTTCTGAGCAACCTGTGCCAGTGCTCAGTCACCCTCATGGTAAAGTGTTTCCTGATATTCAAGGGAACCTCCCATGTTTCAGTTTATGCCAGTTGCCTCTGGTCTTGTCACAGGGCATCACTAATAAAAGCCTGACTCTGCCTCTGCACTCTCCCTTCAGGTATTCATGCACACTAATAAGATCCTCCTGAGGACTTGACCTCACCAACACTGAATAAAGAAGGGTCACACCTCTCAACTCACTGGCTACACTCCACCTAATGGGGATGCCATTCATCTTTTTTGCAGCTAGGGTACACTGCTGGCTTCTGTTCAACCTTGTGACCACCAGAACACTCAAGCTCTTTCATGCCAAGCTGCTTTCCAGCTGTATGGATCTTAGCAGACAGTGATGCATAAGTTTGTTCCTCCCAAGATGCAGGAATTTGCATTTCTCCCTGTTGCATGTCACGAGGTTCCTGTTTGATCCTGCTGAAGTTCTCCAGAAGGCAGTGCATTACTCCTCCCAGCTTAGTGTCATCTGCAAACTTGCTAAGGACACTCTCTGTCCCATCCCCCAGAGCAGTAATGACAATGTCAAGCAGGACAGTACCCAGCATTGATCGCTGGGGTGCACTGCCAGTCACTGGCTTCCAACTAAACTCTGCACCACTGATCACCACCCTCAGGGCCTGGTCACTCAAACAGTTTTAATTACACCTCACTGCTCATCCAGATCATCCACCAAACAGCTTCTCTATGGGGATCTTATAGGAGTCAGAGTCAAAAACCTTTCTGCAGTCTAAGGAGGCAGTATCCACTGTTCTCTACTTGTCTACCAGGCCAGTTACTTCATCATAGAAGTCTATCAGTTAGTCAAGTATGACTTCCTCTTGGTGAAGTCATGCTGATGTCTCCTCATGATCTTATTGTCCTTAAAGGGACTGGGAATAGTTTCCAGGTTTTACTGCTCCATTAAAGCAGCTCTTTCCTTTTTCTAGAGGGTCTAATCAATTTTCTTCCAATTACTGTGTAAGGTACTAAAACTACATCTCTTGCGATATCCATTTCACTTTTAATCAGTTGAACAAAGAGCCTCTGTATTAAAAATTTGGATAGTGCAGCAGAATTTTTATAAGAATATAGAGATTTTACTGAAGAGATGCTTGGGGAAAAAGGCCAGTTTCATGAGTTTCAAAGGTACTTAGAACTTCATTATTATGTATGTATGGCTCAGCTTCGTGAACAAAGATTTTGGGAAGGGCTCTACCCACGTGGGTGTGCCCTTCGAGCCTGTACAGCGGATTTTTTAGGTGAGGCACAGTGTGTGTAGAACTGGCCCCACCCTTTAACTCCTAAGGTTCATCTGCTATGGCTGAGTGAGCTTGGATGGTGACAGTAAAGTCCTCAGGACCAGAACCTACAGCAACCGGCATTGCCAGGAGGTCTCCCATCCAAGTACTAACCAGGGTTGACTCTGTTTAGCTTCTGAGATCTGACAGGATCAGGTGTCTGGGAGGCATTTAACTGCCAACTTCACTAAAATAAGTATATGGGAAATACTCATACAGATTTGTGGTATTCAATATGGTTGAACTACTTAAAGATCATATATATTTAAAATTTAATTAGTAAAACACAGAAAAAAATAATTCCTTGCTTTATTTACATTTTCAGATAATTCACAGCTGTGGAACTAAGAACATAAAATCAATCACCTTGAATCATAAGTTGGAGCCTGACACTGAGGACAACATAAGATCTGTAATCAAGTCTCTGCCTTTCAAAAAGAAAATATAAAGGTCCAATTTTTTCTTCATACCGAATAATGGTTACCTCTACAATTTAATTTCATTTCCATGTATATACAGTTAAGTTTTATTTATCTCTATACTGTATTCCACTGATTAAAATAAAGTTTCATTTGTTGCTTATCATATCTACCATGACTCAGTAAAGACTGACTCTTCTTTGAGTGTCACTAAGGGATGTACAAACACAGAATGATGTTGTTTTTTACTGAGGGTTGTTTACAGGTAATGCTCTACAGCTGCACTTGCTATAGGGAAAGAGCTGGCATGTGAAGAACAGCTACTATGTGTTCCTGTTAATGTGGTATTTTCTTATTTCCTCACTTGTCTTTGATGCTATAATCAGGTAATTTTTGCAGATGAAATATATTTATGTTTGTATCTAGAGTTTTTCAGAGTTTTATTTGGCATAAAATTGTGTTAATTTTCCATGTGTTGGGTCTATTTTGCCTGTAATGGTAATTGGCAAGTGATCTCCCTGCCTTTTCTCAACCCAGGAACTTTTCCATCTTAGTTTCTCCCCATCCTATTGAGGAGGGAGAGTAAGAGAGCATGTGAGTTCAGCATGTAATGTTAGTTTTAGATTGAAATGAAAATAAACTAGCCAAAGAAGAAAAAATGGAAAAGAAAATGCTTATAGTTTATATGTCTGTTTGTTTTTTTTTTACTTTGAAACTGTTGAATTTCCCAGGGAGCAGTTTGAATATCTGGTTAAGAAAAGCAGCACTAAGTGCATAATATGTGCTTTGTATTGTAACTGTTCCCAGCAAACTTGGAAAGTATTTATGCATTTTGTCATATCAAGAAGCCTATCCAGTATATTTCACCTTCCAAATCAGGAGACAATAGAAAGTCAGAGAGGAGAATTCTGGGTAGAGGACTAAGTTGCTGACAAAGGGCAAAGTTTAAATAAAACATGTTCAGTGGAGTTGAATCAATACTTTATTTGTTAAGGAGAAGTAAAAGTACAAAAAAGCTTGTACAACTAGGCATAAAAAAGTGAGAAATCAATTCTAGTTAATTCAAAATGCTTGAAGAGTCACCTATGCCATTATGTATGAATAATTCAGGAACAGAAATTTATTGCAGACACATATTGTTTGGTTTGGATTTAGTTTTGCCCCTTGTTTGACCTGAATCCTGTAAAGAATGATATTCAACTAATTGAAATAATATTTTGCAAGTAAGACAATACCTTAGGGATATTTCAAGACTAATTCTGAAATAAAATTTGAAAGATGAAATGTCTGATAAAGTTTATATAAATAATGTTATTTTACAGTGTGTTAAATGCTGTTCATGAGGTTCTTCGCATGCAAATTGTGTTTGCCTGTTGAAAATAGACAACATTTCTTTCCCCATTTCTCTGTACCAGTCAATTTTTATTTCTCCCCATAGCAGTCTCTCTCTCTTTCCCCTCCCATCTCTCCCTCTTCCCCCCTCCAAGTGTTGAACATGTTTGGACGTATTTATCACCCTCCATCTTCTATTCACAACAGAATATTTTGCAAGACATTATTGAGAATAACTGAGATAAATCACGATGGTACAAGATGCTTTTAGATGCAATCAGCACAAATATATTACTTCCATCCTGAGATACTACAAAGATATCTGAAACACCAAAAGATATAGGTTGACTGTGCATGTGACTATGCAGTCACTGCAATGACCTCTCAAAAAAAAAAAAAAAAGCAATGTGGAATTTAAATGTGTTTTATTACCAGTTTTTATCTGTGTTATATTAGCATTTATCTACTCTAGAGTAGGTCTATGTTTGTGAACATCTGAAAATTTTAAAAGTATAGATGGATGCAAAAAGCAAAGCAGCAACCTCAGTGACAAAAAGTTATCACTGGTTCAGACATATTCAAATCTACTGTCAGTTCTGGGCATAGAAACCAGTCAAAGAAAATAATTTTGCAGCTTGCTCACTAAGTTAAATCTCTGACCTCAAACAGGAAATTAAAATCATTCACACACAGCAGGTCTTTATTCATTAAACTGAAGATGTTCAATTTATTGAATTTATTCCGTTACAGATTTTCAAGAGATGCCTGTTGTAACTCACATAAAGCTTGGTGCCACCCACCATCAATGCCTTCATTGACAGCAGCCAGCTTTAGATGCCACCTGTGACTGAGGTCTGAGAAATCTAGATGCTTAATTTAAGAATTGATGTAAAATTGTGTTCCAGATGGCCTAATCCCTGACACAGTCTCATTCTTGGTGCATATAGAACTCCCTGGTACCTGTCTGGTGGGTTTGAATACTCCTTGTATGTCTTCACTCACAAGTGCACAACTCAGAAACACTCAGCTTCAATACTAATATGCAGTTGCAATTCAGACTCAAGTAGAGGAACCCACACCAGGATGTCAGCTGTAATTAGATATTGATAGAAAAGAACTCACTAAAAAAATGGACAGAGGAATTGGCAGTACGGACGTTTTGCAGGATAATCTTCTGGCTAAAGCACATGCCCAGAGTGTGACCTTGCTCTGCTTAGGGACTTCAACCCACATCTCCAGGGAGCCCTCTGATAATGAAGGTGAAGGTCATGGAGAGTAACAATAGAAAGTAAAAAAACCCTCCAAGATTTAATTTGTCTTGACAGGTGGATTCTTCATTCAGTCAAAAAATAAAAAATAATGTGAACTAAGTTTAAAAAAAAGGAAAAAAATCAGCTTATTTCAGGAGCCTACTGCTCACAGCTACTTGCACACTAATCTAGTAATGGTATTTGGATTGCCTTTCTTTAGTTGGTTGGGTTCAGGGTTTTTTGTTTGCTTGTTTTTATTTGTTTCTTTTTCTTCCTAATTTAAAATGCATAAACAACATAAACATCTTGAATTCAAACTCCTTTGTATTCAGGATAAGTGAAAAATATTTTCCTTTCTGGGGACCTATTTCCTAATCACTGAGCTCCTGTGAAGGTATTTCTTCACAAATATTTGGCTCAACATGCTCAGCTTCCACAAAATCTCTTTTGGAAGGTCTTGCATTTGTTAATACCCTTAGAATACACATTATATGTCTCTGGAAAGCCAAGAGCAGATTAACTAGTTTTAACATGGTAATCACTTTTTTTTTTTCAAACTAAGTCTCTTCTGAAGACCTAGGACTTTAGCTCTGTAAGAACTTTCAAATAGAGCATGCAGGGATCAAATAGCCAAATACTGTTGACAATCATGCCAGATCTGTCCTCAGGAACTCATGTATTATTAATATAAACACAGGCATTGAGTTTAACATTAATTTCAACATAGCAGAAAAGTTTCTGCTCCAAAAGTAAACACATATCTGTACTTTGTTACAGCTTCACTGAAAATGGCATCTAAGCCAGCAGCTTAAGATTTTACCCAGTGAGAATATTGAGCTCTACTTGTCTAAGAAAAAAATCTGAAAAAAATCTGAAAATCTAAGAAAAACATTTTATCCTCAATCATTTTCATGTAATGGAAGAGTCCAACAAAGCAGAACCAGAGTTTTCACATGAACTTTTGTTGTAGTTTTGGATGATAAAGAAATTTTCTCCCTCACCACCACCACAGACTTTGGGAGCAAATGTTCAACCCTCATGCCACTAGATAACAAAAGGAGTAGCCAACTGCTTTGAATTCTAATTTGATTTCTTGAGGGGGGAAGGGGAAGTTTCTTGGAGGGTGGGAGATCATCACTTTTTTCTTAGCCAGCTGCAGTGAGTGAAAAATCCACCGTTTGCTGGACTCATGAAGGTGTTTGGAGGGAGCTGAGTTTGCCTGGTTTTGGCCACCCACAACCCCAGCTCAAGTCTGGTGCTTTGTGCTGCTCATTAGAGGGAGAGAGAGAGAGGAAAGCTGTGGCCATGCTCCTGTATCCTTTTTACAGATCCCTTTTCCTGAGCAGCTTTCTGTCTGCAGAGGAGTGAGCACCACCACCGCTAGCCTCTGTCCCTAGTCTCTTGTCCCTGACCAGAGGACAAAAAGAGAAGACTCTGCATTGTCTGCCAGAGAGTTCCACCCCATCCTCTTCTGTGGCCTCCATCTCTCCACATGAGTAATTCAGAGAAGTCAGCGATTCACGAACTCCCTTTTGTCATTGTCGTCTTTGTCTTGCCAGAGAAACTGAGTCACTTTGCTGCTAGCTGAGCCGTGGCAGCGACCCCTGCTACCTCTAAATATAATTACACCAAAAGGGAATAGACAATTCAGTTTCATTTAGAGTTTTGTTCTTCCCTCCCCTCGCCTTTGGGAGTAGTTTGTTTTGTCCTAGTGTTGGTTATATATATATATATATATGTATGTATGTATTTGTAGTTAAGAACTGTTATCCTTCATTCACATACATTTTTCTGATTAAAACTCCTAAATTTCAAAGCTGTGGTGATTTTTTTTGGGAAGCCCTTCTTTTCTGGTCCATATAAATATCTTAGTTGTCTTCTAAACTAAGACAACTTAGCAGTTATAATGCCAGACAGCAAAGTTCAGAATTGATAGAGTGGGGAAAATCAAAGTAACTGGGGAAAAATACCCTTTGAAATACTTTCAGTGATCATAAGCTAAGTGCCTTGTGAATATAATTGTAATTATACTAGACTTTTTTTTTATTATTATTGAGGTATGCTTCATTATCCTCTGGGTAAATTATTTAGTGATTAATAGTCTAAAGAAATTTGTGTAATTTATCACTTATGAAACAATTCTTGAAAAGCAACTTGCTTTTATATTGTATACAAGAAACAGCCCTTCTGAGCACACACAGGCAACTCATATCTAATTTTGTTAACACAAGTAAAATGCAGGTCAACAATCTCACTGGAGACTTCGTGAGCTCTGCTACCTCCAGATGCCATTCACCAAGTCATTAAAGCCATTCTAATCTGTCTGGTGCAGGCAGTCTGAGAACATGCAGTAATTGAGGAAAAAAAAGAAAAAGAAAAAGAAAAACCAGTTTTACCACAAACTGGTTAGCATTTCTTCATTGTATTAGTTGTCTCAGCATAGCAATTTATGGATTTACTCCATGTACACAGTAATTTTAGGTACAAATTCTGTGTTAGAATAACCGCTGGTTTTTTTTTCCTCTTTTAATGCTGTCATTAGAAAAAGGGGAAAAAAATAAACACAAAACAAAACAGTATAGGATAGGCAACTTGCAGTTGTAATGCTTCTTGACAACTATTGAAAGCATATTTATTTAACCAGCACCTTTGTTGAATTATGTCTCCAATACTCAGGGTACTTTTAGGTGCAAAAAAGAAACATTTTTTTAACCAAAATTATACATAATTGTTAAATTTTGTCTCTTAAAAATAACAAAAAGAGGTTTTTTGATGCTTGAAACTATAGATATTTGCTCAAAAAAAGAAAAGGTCTGGTTTCTCAAAGGAAAAAAAATTGTTCTAATGCAGCGTGTTGATTCAAGCAAGGTTAAGCACAAGAGCCATATAATTTTTGGCACATATTTGAACTACGTAATGTAGGGATGTAACTGCCCTACATTCATTAAAATGAATGGAGAGAGATAGGAAATCAATGGAGAAATATAGGACATTCCAGAGGTTATTTAGAGTTTGGGTGAGTAACATCAATCTCTTTTTCCATAGAGTTTAGATGAAGACTACTCTGCCTATATTCCTCTCTTATATGTTTCAATCAGATGCTCAAAGTCCAATGAGAAGGATTTTGGAACAGCTACTGAAGAAAAAGGAAAAGCTCCTGCAGATTTCAGAGACCAGCAGGCTTAGACCATAGATCAAAATTCCTGCCTTGAACAGAACCAGAAAGCAGCATTTATGTGCTCGTTGCTCTGGAGAAAAGACTATGTTGACCTTATTTGAGAACACACAGTTATGGAGAGCTGTTAATAAGCAATTTAAGTTTTTAGTTTCTTTTGGGGAACGTTACTTTGTTTTGGTTTTTTTTGTTTTGGTTTGTTGTAGTTTTTTGGTTTTTGTTTGTTTGTGGTTTTTTTATGCCCTCCATGATTCAGGGAGGTACATATAATGTGCAGTATCATTGGAACAATTGCCTACACCGTGAATGTTCAAGCCTTGTCTGTGTTCCTGCCTAGGACATTTGGACTTTCATAACTTTCTAATAAGTATCCTGTTCAGCAGCTCTAGTGCTATATGCTTGATTTATTCTTAAGAACTTGTTCCTTCTTTTGGTTTTGATTCTCACTCCCCTCCTTGCAAATATCAAATTATTGGGGAATTTCATATTCAACTCCTTTTGACCAGCATTTGCTTTTTTCCATTTTGAAGATGACACATTCATCTATAATTTTATCAGTGCAGTCAAATTAATACAAATGTTAATAAAAATAAAGCTCAGGTCAGGTAAGAAATCCAATAATAACAACATGCAGTACAGGTAACCATGGGAAATTAGAAATATTATCTTACCAGATAACCCTCTTATTTGGCACAATAAAGTGTATATATTATGCATTCATTGTGGGCCAAAGAAAAAGAAATGCATGGATGAAGAATATAAATTAGAATATGACTACACCTGCTCGCTCTTCTGGTCAGGAATTTCTCTATAGGGATGATACTTGTGGCTCTGCAGTTATGAAGACAGTTTCTCACCAGCTTGATAAGCTGCTGTCATGTATGGCTTCTCCTGAGAATATCTGTGAGGATATACAGAGAATACTAATATTGCTCTCAAGTATCTGAAACTGACTGACTCTGCCAACTTCTGCCTGGTACATGGTACGTGCATTAGGAACTGTCTGTATCCTCTCTGATTTTGGCTCTACTAATAAATTAAATAGCACCTGTGATTGTGCCCTGATACCATAATATGATTGTTAAATGCTGCTTTTTTTTCCACACAGGTCCTGGTCACTGACTGTGCTGGGTTCACCTTAGGTGGATACCAAGTGCCCACCAAGCTGCCCTGCCACTACTTCTTCTCAGCTGGACAGGAGAGGAAGAATAGGATGGAAAACTACTCCTAGTTTGAGATAAGGCAGTTTTACAAAAGCAGAAGTGAAAAGTTGCACAGGCACAAGCAACGAGGGGGAAAAAAGGGAGGGGAGGGGGAGAGGGGGGGTTTAGTTACCACCCGCAAAGGATGTCTGGACACTTCCTGGGAAGCAGGGCTTCAGCACAGGTAATGGTTGCTCCAGAAGGTAATCATTGTAAATAATGAATGTCCCCCTTCTCTGTTTTACTTAGCTTTTGTATCTGAACTGACATCCTATGGTATGGAATATCTCTTTGGTGAGTTTGGCTCAACTGGCCTGGTTTTGTCCTCGCCTAATGTCTTGCCCTCCCCCAGCCTTTTGATGGAGAGAATGTTGGGGAGACAATGCTGATGTTGTACCAGCTCTGCTCAGCAGCAGCCAAAACACTGGTATGTTACCAACATTCTTCTAGCTACCAGTGCAAAACCCAGCACTGTGAGGGCTGCGATGGGGAAATGAACTCCAACTCAGCCAGACCCAATACACCTACTATGAATATACACAAGTACATACACACACACACACACACACACACAGATAAGCTTTCCTCTAAAACAGTTCTTCTGTATTAGCAAGACCTCCAGATCAGTTAGCCATTATCATTATGATGTTGTTTCTCTCATAAGGAAATAAGATGGAAAGAAGTATTTCTCCATGTTTTAGTTTTAGTTGTTCATAATGATGTATATAAATATAGCATTAAAAAGCTACCAGTTTTTATTACAGTCATTTGTCATTATCTGCAAAATCGACCTCTACGAGAATTGTAGTTTCTCAGAGTCAGACCCTCCTGTTGGAAGTTTTTCCACTCTGAAAACTGAGATGTTCTTCGTCTGTTTTCTTACCTTCATGATACTGCTCAGGGAAGAATCACCAGCCATCTCCCTGGCTTCATGAGCTGAAATTCCAAGAGACCTGTCAGCAGGTTGAAATCCCAGAGAGATATCAGCAAGAAGGCAGACACCTCCATTCTTGAGTTGGGTCATCAAAGGGCATGAGGAAATGTTGTCCTACAAGATTCATACAATACCAAGATCTGAAGGGAATATTTAAGTTTTCCCTTTGCCATAAACCTGTACTCGGCTTAGATAACTGAGCAGTAACTCCACTGTCCACAGAAAAAGGAGGGTTCTTTTTCCCCCTTTTTATGTTATACTAAACATGACTAAAGAAGCAGTTTTCATTAATCCTTCCTCAAACTTCCAATATTTGTCTCTGTTAGGAAGAAATTGAATAGTTATCTTACTGACCTTCTCTGTCTCTTTTAATCCTCTTCATTGGTCTCCAATCTCCATGACTCAGTTGAGCCTGTTCTCATGTTCAGAGCATGGGTGTTTCCAGGGAGCTGCAGATGCTCTCACACCTCTGAGTCCTCCTTGCCATGTAGGCACAGCTGAGCACTGTCAATTTCCAGCAGCTTCTCAGCTATTTCCCATGTGCCAGAGGCAGGAAGGAACACAGCAAGACCCTGTAGCCTTAGACACAAATATGGCATTCACGGCACAATTAAAATAGATGGATTGTGAACATGTGACTTTTCTACAGAAATGAGAGAGATCCACAAGTTCACTGTTGTGTCCAAGCTTTATAGAGATGGTTTAGTGGATGTCCAGCTTAGCTTTTTCTCTATGGAGAAGCAGAAGCTAAATTAAAACCAAACAAAAAAGCCCCATCAAAACAAAACAAAACAAACAAAAAAGCAAACCAAAACAAACAAACCAAAATAAAACCAAAAAACCACAACCAAAAAATAAAAAAACCCAACAACAAACCAACAACCCCCTCAAAAAAAAACCAAAACAAAACAAACCCTGGAAAACCACAAAGCATAGATTAACCGCAGACTTAAACCACATGCTGTAAAATGTAGATAATTGTCATTGGGCTTTGAAACAGAGCTCACATGGGTGCTAATTGGCCCAGTGAATTTACACGGTCTCTGAGAGTTGAATCTCTTGGCTGTTATGGGTTATAGGCTCACATCCCAGCTACTCCACTGTATGCACCTCAGTACAAAAAGTTTTGACAGCTACTCAGGCTCGTATGAGGGCAATATCATCAATGCTCCTTCCTCAGGTGTTCTCAGGTTCTGCCTTTGCTCAGAGGAGAAACAGGTTTTATACAACCAGGCTGGAATTTCACCCCTGCTCTGCTTTGCCAAGCAAGACCTCTTTCTTTATTTTCTTCTCTCCTTGTACTCAAAAATGGCACTTCTTTGACTCTAACATAAATAGTCTCCCTTGTATAGCTGTAGAGTTTGTCTGTATTATTACTTTCATGAGAGCAGAATATTCATGTTTTACACTGGCAAACTATTTTTGATATGGATGCAGGTAAACAGTACTGACTAAAGAAACCTGTGCCAGTCACAGAAGGAGTTGGCCTGTCTTTACACCTAAGGAGTTTCTGCCAGCTCACATTTGCCAGTCAGGTGTCAGCCCTATTGCCACTCTTACTACTGTAGCTGTGCCAGCAGAAGTCAAAATAAAGATGCCTTTTTGGATGCAAAACCATCCCTTGACTGATAGGAAGCGATATGAGGTATTTGCATGCCAACTGCATGACCATTCAAAGTGCAGCTGCACATAAACTAGATCTTCCTGTGTGGCAGACCTCAGGCTGACACTCAAGTTTTGGTAAAAAAAGAGAATGTGGAAAAAGGTGTGAACAGATATCAAGGATGCCTGCTGCCTCATAGCTCTCCTTTAAGCACAAGTACATGCTCCTGGAAGGTTATTGCATCTGTTTTTGAATGCAGCTCTGTGACACAGTAAAGTGATGCAACAGAGGAGCAGTTCCTCCCTATTCTACCCTCCTATTTTTCTATACCTGTTTTTAGGCTGCAGCACCTGCCTGCATGCCTGGCTCATCTCTTTGCTGCTCATTAGCTCACAAGTGTTGTGCTGTTTCTCTGTCAAGAGTTTTGTTTGTTTTCCAGTTGTCATGTACAGATTCCTTTGGGAAATCAGAGAATACAGGTGGACTTTCTGATTTTTGCTTTTTTGTCATTATGGTAATCTTTAAAAGAAGAACAAGCAAACTAAAATAAGCCTCTTTTGACACTCTTTGAGAAATGATCGGTGTGTGTAAAATTAAATATATGCAGTACTTTTCTAACTGTCAATTTATTCAGCTTTTCCACTTTTAAAAAGCAGAAATATGAAATATGTTTCAGGAACTGGAATATGTACAAAGACACAAGAGATATGACAATGTTAATCTCAAGCATTAAGACAGTATTGAACCTCCCACAGAAAACCCCATGGTACCTGACAATATTTTTCTTAAGTGATGGTCTTGAGACAGATGTGGGGGGTTTTTGTTATTCCTAGTGCCTAAAATCTTTAGCCAAAAAAGAAGCTTTATTAATCTCTTGAAATTGGAGGAGCTGGTTACTGTTACAGGTAAAGAAGACAGGAAGGACTATTTGTGTTAGAACTATGTGAAAGTTACAGATTAAACAGTGTTCCATGGATAACATGGAGTTACATCTATATTTGTGACCTAGAAGCACTAAAGCAGAGGCTTAAATATCATCTATGATCACCCTACTGTTTGATAGCATGGCCTCTTGGCATGGTTATGGCCTGTGCCAAGACATACTATTCTGCTGGGCAGAGTTTATAGGGCAGAACAAACCCTCATGACATGGTAATATCACCCTGTTTGGAGACAAATAGACGTGGTCATTTTGCCAGTTGTGCTGTATCACTCAAACTCAGAAATAGAGTTTCTTCTTTGTTTAAATTATTGGACAAGTAACTGATTTATCTGCTGAAATTCAGGTTCAAACTTGAACCTCATAAGCAAGCAGGAGGTATTTGCCTGCAAAAGCATTCTTTATTACTCTTTTTGAGAAGCTTTCCTTCCAAACATAAGTACTAATTGCAGCTATATCTTTCCATGGTTTCCTGGATTCGCAAAGGGAGACAGAAATTTGTAAATAAATCCACATGAGTAGGAGACATCATTTAATTAGATGGGACTAGATGAGTGCTAGAAGGCTTATGCTGGACACCATCAGTAGCATGCAGCCAATTTATCTGCTCTCTCACTTTTGAGACATGCTTATGGTTGTCTATTCATAATAATCATTAGCATGAGTAAGTGTTGCTTCATTTTCTATGAACAATTCGCAACATGTTTTCTTATGTTTTTCCCCTTGTTTGACTGCTTGAAAAGCTGAAGAGAAATCTCTGTAGGGAAAACGTACAATAGATATTATTTCAAAGTACCTGAACTGCCAAGCACAATATTTTCCTCTGTGAGAATAAATCCTAGTGTTTTCAGGGAGGGAAAAAAAATCACCATTAAAATCCCTGCCAAATCTATGTCATCTATGCATTATGTTCATGACGGTCTGGGCTGTGGTGGAAGGCTAACAGAGAAAAACAAGGACTGCCTTTAGCTGTACAAATTGGCTAAGTGGTTGTACATACATTCTCCAGGAAAGAAGACTTTTAGCAGAATGTGTGAATGGAATCTCAGACATATTTTTTAAGCCAAAATTTTGGCTAACCCAAATGAAAACCCTTGGCTGTCATTCTGAAAGTAATCTTTTGCAGTCCTTATGCTTGTCTGCACCACTAAAGGTTTGGTATGTGGAAAAGCTTTGCTGTTCACACATTCTCACTGAAGTCAAGATGGTGACAAAGAGGGCACACAGGTATGTAAAAATAAGCAGAGGTGGGTGAATAAGGGAATGTGTGATGTGCTGAAGCAAAATTTCTGCTGAATTCCTCCATCCAGCTGACTTGTGATCTGATGTGCCCAATTCAGCACACACAATTCACCGTTAGTGAATATCTTAAACTTTGAATATGAAATATAGCTTAACAATTCAAACTACTTTGATGTCTCTGCTTCTGCGGATCATTTACAAGGATCTGACCTGTGTTCAGTTTGGTGGATTCTGCAGCAGAAGCCTCCCAGCAGAGTCTGGACCAGTTATGTTCCTCACCAAGCATCTTCATCAGCACACTGAAGAGCACAAGTAGCTGGTAGAGTTAATACTGTGGGACAGTCAAAAGTCCCCACACTGGAGATGTCCTGTAGCAATGAGTTGCTGTGAAGCCACCTAAGAGCTCAGCCCATATCTTGTTTCAGGTGGGTGTGCTGTACCACTTGTGCAACTGGCTAGATGGGGAGTTTCTGGACCTGTCTGATGAGATCCTAATAACTTATTTTTAGACAGAACAGTCCAGATGAACAGCTACATCACAGCTATAACAAAAACTCGTATTTGATTCTTACTTCAGTTTTATAGCTTATTTCTATAATTCTTACCTCAGCCTTAATGATATTATGAGTCCTGAAAATGTTAACTTATGCTTTGCAGGCTTTTTCAGCCATGCTTTTGAATTCAATCCTACAAAGGATGAAGCATTCCCTGGTCCTCTCATTCATTTTATCATGAGTTATTAGCTCTATTTCAAAGATCAGCTGCTGAATTTTGCAATTTTTGAGAGCATGATGTTAGTTTAACTTTTTCATACTAGCAGGGGATTTCAAGAACTCAGTTAAAAAATTTTACACCCATAATAAGGTTTGAAAGCACTGACTGTTGTGGATACCTCATTATACTTCACTTGTAACATTTTTTTATTGGGTTTGGGTGGTTTGTCAGAATTTGGTTGGGGTTTTCAGCATGTGTGTGTATGTGTGGACTTCATAGGATTATGAATGGCCCTCTGATTTCCTTTATTCTGCTTCCTTTATTTATCTGAATGATTCTTTAATGTTGGAAACTTCAGCATACATTTATGAAATCTTTTGAAGACAAAAATAAACCTTGCAAAAGCAATGGAAGTCTGCTTTCATACAATGAAAAAACAAGTCTCTAAATTATTTATTCAGCAAACCCTAGCAAAGTATTGAATTCTTACCCGCAGAGAAAGTTATGTGGCCAGTTTTAGTGCTTACCTATCTGTATTTTTTAAGACTTAGACCAATAAATATCACAGTCAATAAAACATCCTGAAACCACTTTCCTATTTGAGAATATACTTTTTTTTTTCCTGATTTAAGAAATATGATGTATTCAAAGTCATGCATTTCTCCCATGTCTCCACTTCCAAATAACATGACCTGTTGCTTTGAAAATATTGGCACAATAGATCTACTATTCTTGTAATAAGTCAACATGAAAGAACATAAGTTATTCTCTATTATCCATTTTTCAAGATGCAGTGAAATGTTTGCAGTTTGAACTCAGGATGAGAGACTGTATCATTTACAGAAGAGCAGCATCATTTGAAGAACAGCAACTGGCGATATTTATGCCTAGTAGAGAACAATGTGTGGTCTTCCCTAAAGTATCTCCTACTTTTATCTTGGCAGTGTGCCATACCACATTTAAAAGATAATCAATGAGCTGACTCAATATTTATAATACAATTTGGAAGATGAATCTATTTGTGGTAGAGCTGAGTCTTGGAACACAGAGCTGAGGGGGAAAATGTCTAAGGAGTACAGGAATCTTAGTTTTACTTTCTCAGAGACATATATGTAAATACATGAGTTTAGATAGCACAGTCAAAGAACAAGGCTGACAGTACCAACTTTACAGTTCTAATACTTCAAATGCTTGAAGAATAATGAAAAGAATATGATATGTCATATCATATACAGTGTTATCTTTCCTGCTGAGTTTGAATGAGCCTATGTGAGCTTTCTATGTGACTTATGTCCTTGTTATTTGCTGCTTTGTGGTTGTATACAGAAGCAAACAAAGCAACATGTTTGAAACAAAGGGTGATGTTCCTTCCTTGCTATCGCTGCTCACTGTGATTTCTGAGTGTTATTTCCAAACAAAACAAAATAAAGCATCCTGTCAAACTTCCCTACAACTTTCTAAGTTACCTTGGGGTCTGCCTTGGAAACCTTTGAGGGTGATTGCAGTGAATCACCTTAACTGCGAGCTTAGCCACTGAGGAGACAGATCTGTCATTGCATGAATGAGAGCTCTGCAGCACAATATTGTCTGTAGTTTATATTGACATGACTGAAGAAAATTGCATAAGCCAAATTTCTAGTTTTAAGGTGCAGCTTTAAGGGCTCTCCTTTTGAAATATGAGCTTAGAAAGTTTTCCAGCCTTGTGATGTACTGCTAATAAGGTAGGAAGACAATAAATTAAATGAACTACTAATATGCTGCCAGATATCACTATTCACAGATGACTGCTACAATTATTGCTGGGTAGTTTGGCACAACTCCAAGACTCCTAATGCATAGTCTAGGACACTAAAACGAATGAGCCACTCCTTGGTTCTGTGCTGCTGTAAGCACTGGCAGCTTTGAACTTCCCAGTTGTATGGCATCGTCCTCTGGCAGAAAATACACCTCACTTCTGATAGAGGTGTCTCAGTTATAAGCTGCATCTCCATCATGGGGAAAATATCTTTTGAATGATTTACTTCCAGGTGACAGTCTTGCATTGGTTTTAGTACAGTGGACAAATGTAAATCTTACTCTATTTTACTTCTTCTTTACTATTACTGTTATTTTTAACAGGAGTTTGGCCTGTTACTTTGTGACATCAAAGGGAAGTTTGGATATATTCATTCCTCTTTGAGCAAGAGGAGAATTTCCCCAGATATTGATTCTGTATTTGAAGGAGAAGAAAGTATTTATGTTCAGTGTGAGGGAGGAAATGGTAGAAAGTAAGAGATGAGAGATGGATCTCTGACAGGCAAAAGAATCAGCTGTTTGAGTGAAGGAGAGTGGGAGCTCACATCAGACATCTTTTTGCCACTTTACCAGGAGTGAATGAGTCACAGTTATATTTGCTGTAGTGAACTGTCTGTAAAGCAACTGAACTGCAATAACTGCCCTCAGTGGAAGTAGGATGAGACTTAGGACCCTGATGCAGACTTGTTACATGCATGCTGAGAAACACTGGGTAGCCCCAAAATGAAGTGTGACGTCTATGTCCTGACTCCAGTCCCACCTGCTGATGTCAGGTGCCAGCCTTATCAGACTCACTGAATTTGATGAAAAATAGCACATGCACGTGACGTTGGAAGAAGCCATGACATGCTCTGAGCACAGGTCATGGAACTGTAATATATTGCATGTTATCCTCTCCTCATATATTTATCTATTTCTGTTATATAAAGTGCATGTTTTTCTGTATTCCTCCTAATGACAGAAGACAATGATTTTAGAGTATAATTTGAAATTTAACAGGAAGGGAAAATATCTTCAAGAAAATCCTTTTGTATTGCTCTATGGGAGTAAAAACCTCCCAGGTAAAGTCAGGGAGGTAATGGCTTGTATTTCACTGGAACTGACTCTCCCAAGATGTGTTGCCAATTTAGATGAGATAATAAGACTTTGTTCTGCATTTGCATATAAACAGGTAGGATTCAGAAAGCCAAGTTTATTATCAAGTTAGCGAAAGAACTTATTTCGGTTAAGAAAATAAATATCTTTCTTAGAGAATCTCAGGAAGAACAAGGTAACAAAGACCAGTTCTTCTTTGAGATCTAGAAGGTCCAGTCTAACACCCTTTGATATTACTGATTGTTAGATCAGATCTTGATTAACCTTAGCTGTGTCAGATATATGTATGAACACAGATTGGCTTCCTGAATAAAAGACCTAGTTTTGAATAGATTTTATTTATCCTCTTGGCCTGTTTGGGGTACATTTTTATTACTATGCAAATATCTAGGTGACATCAAAGTCATAATCTTTCTTCATTAAATGTTGGAAAGATTTGTGGCAGGGCTGAGGTACTCCAGTGATGATTAGAATGGAAGTGCTGTCTATAGGCAGGCTTATACCTGAGTGAGTTTCTCTCAGCCATCTTAAAGGGGTAGATCTAATAGTCTAAGGAATTCTGATTAGTGACAAAGAACATTTTGCATTTTATTTTATATTCTTATGACAAAACTCAGGCACTGGGAAATGCAAAACATTGGAAACATGAAGGGTTACCAGAGAAAGGAGAAGCAAGAGCTTTAAAACCACTTTCCTTAATGAGGATCATGCATATTATAGTGTGAGGATAGTTACATAAATATTTTCTCTCAGTTCATAAATTAAGTTCTGGGCACATTGCATGCAAAGATAAGTAGTATTAGATTAGTGACTGTGTTTTTGTGTATATGTTTGATATTAGCATCTTTCTAAATAGATAAGAAAATATCTATTAACCTGGTAGCTAGATCTGTGACAATGTGGACACAAAAAGTTTAAATTAGATAAGATAAAGTTAGATTTGATGAGACTCAAGATAAAATTTAGAGTGTATAAAATTATTTTTCTTAGGCATGAGGTGAGAGATTAATCTTACCTAACCTGAACTGTCCAAAAGTTATCTGTCTGGATTATCATTTAGAATCATACTACTGTCAATGAAAAGATAAATGAGCACTTCCAGAAGGTCATTCATCCCATTTTAACATGCCTGTCTCTGGAGATCCCAATCTGTGTCTTTTATTCTCTATATAGCATCTAGGTGAGTAGCTTAGACTCAATGCCTAACTTGGAGCAAATAGAATTATAAAGTGTTGCATTCTGAAAGTCTTCAAATAAATTATGATCATTCATGATTCTACCTTACATGTTTACATAACGTTAACCCTTTTCTCCAGCCAGATCCAGATGAAATAATCACCATTTTGGTCATAAATTACAGACACATTTAAATACAGATTAAAATTTAAAGTTTACTGAACTGACCTATCACTTGGCCCTCAAAATTATGTCGATTGTGTATGTTTTATAAAACTACTTCTCTTCTATGACACAACTTATATTCTGTATTTATATGATCACAAATTTGGGAATTATGAATATTCCTTTTTTGTTTTCTTTTTTTGTTTTTTTATTCATGTGCCTAAAAAAAGTACAGGTGTTTTGGTTAAGAGGTCCACCTGCACACTGTGAGAGTCTGAGATCATGCTTTTTAACAAGATCAGAGGAACTGAAAAATAAATCACTTTACATGTGATATGTATCACATATAAATCACACAACTATCCTGAAATAAAACACTGGGAGACTATTTAGGGAAGTATCACCAACTATTTAATTATATTTTCTCATTTTTTGTTATAAGGACCCATTATTGACCACTATCAGGAACAAGATATTGAACTGTATTTTTATAATACAGTGATTTTTATTTTTCTCTTAATCATAAAATCATGCAGATTAGAAAATACTTCCAAGATCACCAAATTGAACTTTAAATTGGGAGTATGTTGGAGTTTGGTTGGTTACTTGCTTTTTCTGTTGGAAAATGTAAATATTTTATTGCTAACAGAAGTATTTCATATTCCACATTATTTCATGTTTAACTACTGTAGTGAACATGGTAAAGTCAGCACAAGCTTAGCCCCCATAGGCTCTGCCTTCTGTAATTATGCCAGACAGCATTTTCAGAATTGCTGAAGTTCAGTAATCACTGGGCTATGAGTAGGAGTAGAAAGAAATTCAGCAATGCAGGGCTTATCATCTATCTATCTAATCTATCTATCTATCTATCTATCTATCTATCTATCTATCTATCATCTATCCATCTATCTATATCTACCTTTACTCTAAAGCCTGAATCATATGCAGTTTCAGGGAAAATCTTGCTTTAACTCATCTCCAGCTGTCATGAAGCCAAATCACATCCTAAACTTGGACAGATTGCATGAGCAAGTCACTCTTTTGTGTGGAAACGTGCTTAATTTCTGCCCTGCTGCTGTCCCAAACTGCAGATGGGAGAAGCTGATCTGTTTTATCCCACTGGTTACAGTGTGGATCCAGCAGTTCACATGGTGTCTTCTAGCTGGTGTAATTGATTTCAGGACAGTATTTGAAATATAACCAAGAAATAACTCTCTGCCCTTCAACACTCCTGACAGGTCTACTTAGGCTAAAATCTATTCACTTAAACATCTTTATAAAAGCTAATATAAAATTGTGGTTGACAGCAACTTCAAATGCAGTTGCTTTTGATCAAAAAATTTATATTAAAGGTGAAGCAAGGAGATAAAAAGGGCCATGTTGCCTATGCTGTAGTATGCAATTTTTTTCCCTCTTCAGCAAAATAAAGTCTTTTGTTGGTTTTACAAGACCTGGGATATCAATCACAGCTGTGAGCTCTGGAGGCAAATGCCTGAACGTAGGGGTGAATAAGAAGAGAGTCAGGTTTGATTTGCTGCAATATTTTAAACATGTATGAGATGAACAATGGAAAACAGAGAAGATAAAGAGAAGGAAAAGATAAATTCTGTATGACAGAGTAAGTGGGAACCAGACTAAGTCACTGACATTATAAAAAAAGATTTTTTTGTTTGTTTGTTTGTTTGTTTGAAGACCCACTGCATATGACAAAGCAGGGACAACACTCTTTCAGGAGTGTCTACTAGATTTCTTGCCCTCATTCCATAGCATGTGAGTTTGCACATCCAGCTGTAGCCTCTCCAATCACCTGCAGGGCACCAAAACCAGGCGAAGGTATAACAGGTCGCATCATTGCTAGGACTTCACCTTGCTCTGTTTTATAAGTAGCTTTGCTTTTAATTGTGTGCTTCTAATGCTAGAGCATATAATTTTACAGAGCTCTCTGTGTTGTTGTTTGTTTGGTTTTTTTTGAGATTTTGAGATTCTCAAAGTAATAGGAAAGAGTCAAAATTTGCACTGAAGAGTTAAATGAAGTCTGCTCTTAATAATAGGTCACATAACATAAGAAATATGGATAATTAAAGTAGCATCAATGCATTTCTCCTCACCAAGTGCTACTACTATCAATTAAGGTGGCAGGTTTTTTCATTACCTGTACTACTCTGTCCTTATACGTGAAAACTAGGATTTTATTGACTGGAAAAACTAACCTAGGGTCCAGGGTCATCGTTCATAACTGAATCTGTGATGTACTTTCAGGATGCTGTATTTTTAGTTACTGTAAGTGTGAAAATATTTTTACTGGATTAAACCTCTTCCTCTCAGAGCTTTCAAGGCAAAGCAGGTTTTCCTCCTTTCTTGCATTCAGTGATTTGTACTGCAGAACAACCTAGTGTAGCATTACAATCCTGTAAGATACAGGCTGCCCGGGAGAGCAGGCCGTTCAGCATTACTCCCTATCTCACATCCTCTCAATACACATGGGGTTTAGGGAGAGTGATGAGGGAAGGAAAGGAGAAAACAAGTGTTCATAAATGCTGAAAATCCCTCCTTCCTTATTTTTAAGGGCAGATTTTTTTTTCATTCAGCCTGTGATATCTGTAATCTTGTTTTAGGTAGTTATTAAAGCACTCACTATACACAGTGGAGATTTAACCAAAATAGTCAATAGAATTTTATATAATTTCAGCAAATGGAAATATCTACTTTATTAATTTGATGTGACAGCTCTTCCCTTTGAGTTACATCCAAATTCCATGAGTTACACCTAAATGCTTTGGGGTTGTGGGTTGATGGGCTGATAAACCCTGATGGATTGAGGGAGACGCCACAGCCCCCTGGAGGGGTGCTCCAGCAAAGAACAAAAGCTTTCAAGCTGATGAGATTAACAAGGTGTTAAAAAATGACACGCCTCCCTTTGTGATATTTTCTATGACCAGTAAGGGAGTTATCCCTCTCGGGCATCTGTATCACCCCACCAAAAGATTGACTTTTAGTCACAGGAAACTACATGAGGGGAAAAAGAAGGCATAAAAAGTGTGGAGTTTAAACTCCAGCAGAAAAGGGGAAATTGCTTGTCCTATCTCCTCCTACCTCCTGGAACAATGTAGGGGTGAGAAAACCATGTGCTTTCTATTTTTCTATACTTTACTTTCTTTACTTTCTTGCAAAGGTTATTCCTTTATACATTCTATCTTGCATCTTATGCTAACAGCTACTTTGATTCTTACTTTATAAGAATCTTCTTTACTGACTGTGTTTTGCTGCCTTAATACTAATAACAGTAACTTGCTTCACACTTTGCTACTTTATATTGATTATTGCTTTTTGCTATTCTTACTTTATAAGACCAGCTCTGTTTTGCTACTGCAGTAACTTGCTTTACTTTCAATGTGCAATTTTCTCCCTGGCCTAAGTGTAGCTTCTTAAGCAGAGGCCAGAAACCCTTCCAACCTGTGTGCTGTCCATTAGTCAACAGACAGTGTTGGGGACATAAGGATCTGATTGTCTGGAGGCGCTTATAGCTAATAATTTCTTATTAATACAGTTAAGACTAGAAATCTTTGCATTTCTGTCTCCCTCCTCCCTTTCACGTGACAGGGGTGACCTAGTTATGGCCTTAACGTACCTAAAGGGACCCTACAAGAAAGATGGCGAGGAACTATTTACAAGATCATTTATTTGCAGGACAAGGGGAAATGGCTTCAAGCTGAGGAAAACAAACAAACAAACCAACAAACCAACAACACCAAAACCAAAACCAAACCACAAGACCAAAAACCTCAAACAAACAAAAACAAACAAAACAAACAAACAAAAAAAAAACAACAACAAAAAAACCCACAAACAAGCAGGTTTAGACTAGATATTAGGAAGAAATTCCTTACATGAGAGTGGTGAGGCACTGTAACAGGTTGCCCAGAGAAGTTGTGGCTGTCCCATCCTTGGCCAGGCTGTATGGATATCTAAGCAATCTGCTCTACTGGAAGGTATGTCTGCCCATGACAGGGAGATTGGAACTAGATGGTCTTTAAAGTCCCATCTAACCCAAGACATTCCATTATTCTATGGTTCACTGTCCTATCCCTCTGTTTTTCCTGAAAACAATAAAATATGATTTTAGATATCATGTGCTTTTGCATGGGATGTCTGTATGGGTACAGTTATGAAAGCCTAATTTGGATGTTACTTAGTAGGTGCTTTACTAACTGAAATTCTCACATGAGGGCACGTGGAGCTGAAGGCAGCATTAGGCAATCATCTATTTCAGTCCAGTTCATTAATTCACAAGTATGTTTACAATTCTGACAGGCATTTCCTCCTCCCAGTTTCTAAGAAAAAGGCCAAAGATAAAATATCTCCATGTGGGTTGTTCACACCCAGCAATATCTCTGTAGACCCCAGACTGCAGCACCTTTGAAGAGTGGGAAGAACTGTCCTGTAAAATAGTTCTTTCACCCTTGAATGCACAAATAGAAGACTGAAGTGAAATTAGCTTAGGTGATGGATAACATGCTATATACCTAAGAGCCAAAAAAGGGTGAGAATAATGTGGTAAACCCCAAGAACTTTAAGAAGTAAGAAGATTGCTAACTTTGGAAAAAAATCAGATTTACTACTTAGAGTAGCTGAAACATAAACAGAGATACAAATGCAAAGAATAATTTGTGCCATGACTGGGAATAATGGCAAGAATAGCCAAACTCCTACCTGTTATATATTTGAGGAATAAATAACTCATTAAAGAGTTTGATTTTATTTGTGGTATTTACCACTTGTGAATGTCCAAAGATGTAAGGATACGCAGATGTATTGACTTCGTGTGGCAAGGTTTTGATAGTGGTGGAGGCTGTGGGGGTGACTTATCTGAAGAGCTGCCAGAAGTTTCTCATGTGTCTGACAGTGCGTATTGATAGCCAAGGGTGAGTCCATCAGTGATGGTGTTAGTACCTCTGGGATAGTGTATTTATGAAGCAGGGGAAGGAAAATGCAGTGAAACTTCATCCAGAGAGAGAATTGAGACTATCTGAGAGATAAAGCCCTGCAGACACAAAGATCAGTGGAGAGGGAAGGGTAGGAGGTTCTCCAGGTGCTGGAGCTCAGATTCCCCTGCAGCCCATGGTTCACAGTATGTTGAGGCAGCTGTGCCCCTGCATTCCGTGGAGGTCCACAGGAGAGCAGAGATCCACTCGCAGCCCATGGAGGAGCCCCACATCAGAGCAGATGGATGCCTGAAAAATGGGAAACCTGTACTGAAGCAGGCTCCTGGCAGGACATGTGAACCCATGGAGAGAGGAGGCTACACTGGGAGATGCTTTTAAATAACTTTTCTCAATAAATCTTATTCATCTAGGCCTTCCCTAGTCACCACAGAAAATAAACACTATGCCTCACATATTTCATCTTGTAAAGGGAAGTACTGAGATGATATCTTCTCTGCATAAGCAAAACAAAAAACAAAAAAAAAAACAAAACAAAACAAAAAAAAACAACAAAAAAAAGAACCCTGTAAAAATACCATAAAGAAAGAAAAAATGATTTGACAAAGTGCAAATGAAAGCTAATGCAAGACTCTCCAGTAGAACCCAGATGTTCTGACCTACATGTCCCAATCCGCATCTCATGCAACTTGACTTTGCTTTAACAGATTCCTGCCTGAGTCCACACTGTTGTATGTGTGTTCTGCACACATACACAAGGAAAAGTGTAAGCCCAGTAGGTTACTAGATTTTAGTTCTAGATAGCCGTTATCTGAAGTTAGAGTACAAAAACTTTATCAATACATTAACCAAAATGCAAACCTGAATATTTTTGTCAAAGACTATCTCCAGCATCACTAACATACTGAGATTACACTATACTTCTCTCATTTTATATTAAGATAGATATCACGTATTTGTAAAATTCAGTAGGTGTTAGAAGGAGGTCTAGACAAATTCATGCCTTCACTTTAAACCTTTCTGATTTTGTACCTTCAGCCTATATAAAAGCCTTTCAGACTTTGTTCCTTTCCTTTAGAAGCATACTGATATTTTCAGTCTTACTCCTCTAAGTTTCAAGAGCTCCCAGGGAGCCAACACATATGCACAGCAATTTTGATGTTTGTTCTAGTTCCACAAAAATCACACATAGATGTGCTCTTTTATTTTCTCTGTGATGTTCAGATCGGCTAATCACACTCTTTGTGAAGCCATTCTGTCATCTGCACAGTCAGAATTAGATCCCTGAATACTGAAAGATGAACACAGATGGAGTTCCTCTGAAGCTGCCAAGAGACAAAGGGATATCATGTGCAAAAGTGACATCTTCAGAAGGGGCCACTTCTACAGACAGACATCTAAGTGGACACTGACTTTCTATCCACTCTATCTTCCTTGAAGTTAATCCTGGTAAGTAAAAACAATCACCCTAGGAGTAATCTTCTAGAGGGAAAAGTTCTGGAAACAAGCAGGCTTGATTCATGAAGATTCTGTTGAGTGAGACTGTCTACAAAAGGAATGTTCAAGTATTATGGATGCATTAAATGCTCGTGCTGAAATGCTGGTTGGAAGGACCAAGGAAAGCACATTTAGTGTAAGGAAACAGGTATGGAGCAGTGGGTAAAAGCAGTATGCTAGGGGAAAGACTGTAGGAATTGAGATTGTTAAGCCTGAAGAAGAGAAGGCTCCACAGGGACGTTTCTTCAGCCTTTTAGAACCTAAAGGGAGCTTAAAAGAAAGCTGGAGATGGACTTTTTATAAGGGCATGGAGTAACAGGACAAGTGGGAATTGCTTTAAACTTAAAGAGGGAAGGTTTATACCACATGTTAGGAAGAAATCCTTTGCTGTGAAGGTAGTCAGGCCCTGGAGAAGCTGCAGATGCCCCATTCCTGAAAGTGTTCAAGGCCAGGTTGGATGAGGCTTTGAGACACCTGGTGGAGTGGAAGGTGTACCCATCCACAACAGGATGGTTGGAACAAGATGATCCCTTCCAACCCAAACCATGATGATTCTATGTTTCTATGATAGGAGGAAGATGCAAACTCTGCATCTCTAGCAACAGGGTGCCTCAAAGTCCCTCATCATGTGGAAACTTATTACATAGCTGAATGTATTTGCTCTGTGACTGCATCTGTCCTAATTAATCAGTGTTAGTGGCTGCCCTTGAGCAGTGGAGCCCCATCATCTGTGCTGTTTAATTGCTGCAGTGCAACAATTTGCACTCATGGACAATTGTGCACAGTTCAGGAGCCAGCTCAGGCCCAAAATAAAATCTAAGAGACAGCTTGCATACCACCCTCTTTCAGAAGATAAGTGAAATTTTTGCGTGTGGGCATATCCATGCCAGCTTTAGAGGATGATCTCAACCACATAGAGTTTATGCGCTATAATTTTGTAGGGTTTTATTTCTTTTTTTCCTTGTTCCTAGAACTTCTGCAAACAGGCTAAACTTCAGTGAGTTTAGAAATGGAACATATTCCCTTTCTTCAAAGACAGGCAACACCAGAAATATTCTTGTAAGGGGAAAATGTTTGTATTAATATGTGAATTATTTACATTCATATTTCAACTTGCATTTGCAATATCTGCATTTTTTTTCTCTGAGTTCCACTAAAAAAAAAATTGCAACATATCACCTATCCATTGATTTAGCTAATGAGTTCGTTGTTACAGCCATAGATTTAGAACAACAACAAATGGCTATAAAATAATACCAAAGGCTGAAGCAGATGTATGGAATGACCTTTTAGAGATTGCTTGAGGAAACCTTGTAAAATCTATTTTTGTTGGCTAAACTCATGTTTACTGCATAGCTAATGTTTTTCACTGCCTTATGTGCAGTTAAAGACAGTAATTTGGACTGACACCAGTCATAACTTTTCATGCTTCATGGCAGCCCCCACCTAAGCTATTAATTTACCACCTGCTTAAGTTTATGAAGAAATGAGCTGTCAACAACTTTTCTTAATCTCCAAGACTGCTTTCAAACAAAAAAAAAGGCCTTAAGAGAATGTAATATGTACAATATTCCAAAGAATTTCTTCAAATTTCACACAGTTCATAAAGAACTAAAAAGTTAAAAAATTTAGCAGGCTTCTAAGTCTAATCTCAGTCCGGTCTTCCACTACCACTATTTGCTCTGCATGATTGAAATTCACACTTAGTAATATTACAGTAGCTTCTATAAATATGATGGCAGAATAGGGCAGCTGTTCCTTGTAATTCCTTTGGAATTTTACTAGCATAACTGATACAAAAATAGATTCAAGGCATCATGATCATATATATATTTATAAATATACACATATTATAAATATAAAAGTTGATATTTCAAAATTTGGTTGAAAAATACAAGCATTCCTAAACCTTTGAGTCAGAAATATATCAGCTATCTTTCATGCATGGAAGTGTGTATTTAAAATTAATCCCTTCCATGCTGGCTGGAAGCAAAAACTTGGGCTGGATGGTTTAACTGTATACCATATTCAATAATTCCACACTCTTTAGTTATCTTTTTAACAAGTAACTGAATGAGTGTGTTTGTGGCACTACACTCTGAGTCTACCAACAACCACAGAAAGCTTCTGAATGCTCAAAGATCTTTGGAGAATAAGAAGTCAAATCCACATTTGATTCATTTTTTTATTATTACTATTTTTTTGTGGAGGAATCTGATGTAATAAGTTTCTATAATGGCTCCAATATCCTATGCAGACATGTAATTTTTAGTGGATTTTCTAGGTAAAGCAAATCCCCTTGCTTCACTCCACAGCATGGAAAATTCACAAGGATCTGGGCTAGGAGGCATCACTTAGCCAAATGTTCTTGTTCTCTGTAACCATGGTGAGCTCCTGATATGTTATGTGTGAACCATTGGTCATTTTTAATAATTCTCCTCATTTTACATTTCCTCTTTCTTAAGAATTTCAGAGTTGCTTCAGCCCTGCAATAAACTCTGGATGTCTTGTGAGAATAGTTCCCATATAAAGCCTTTTCCACATTATTTCTGCATGGTCACTTAAACAAATACTCCTAATTTTATTATTTACTCATAATTAAAATCCTTCTTTGCAGGTTTGTTCACTAGACAGTTGAAGAAAGCAGATGTGGACAGAGTAGATGTCTGACAGTGAGAAACCTGAGTAACCTCATAATATGGGTCAAGACAACTTGCTGATGTTCAGTACCTCCCAGGCCTAGATTCTACATCTTTACACATGCAACAGAACAAACTCTCTTTGTTCCTAGGAATAAACAGGGTTGCTCTGCATTCTGTAGAAATGATCAGCTAATTCTACCCAACTTTTAAGTAAGTCCTTCATTAAGGTATGTATTTTTTATATAATTTCTCTGTCAATCCTTCTATGATCAATATTTAGAACGGTATTTCAGCCCGTCTCACCTCATTGACTATATCTTAGTGCAACAGAGAAATGTCAGCGATGTCCGTCATACCCGAGTGATGCCTAGTGCAGA
>JAWWLZ010000082.1:145984466-146004768 GCA_035041345.1 Poliocrania exsul | reverse complement strand
TTGGAGACACATGATCCACGACGCTGCTGTTTCCTTTGAGAACGCACGCAGAGTCAGTCTCGAGGCAAAAAGACAACACAGAAAGAACCGTTCCTCACCAGTATCACCTAAAGAGACGTTCCACTGTGCCTTTTGTGACCGGACCTGCCTATCCCGTATCGGCCTTTTTAGCCATCAGCAAGCTTGCAGCAAGCGTGGGCAGTGCCCTTCCCAAATCTTTGTTCGCGAAGCCTAGCCATGATGATGATTTCAGCCCGTCTGTAAACTGCAGCATATTCTGTAATTTTCTTAATGCTCTCCACTGCATGCAAGGAAGCCAATGACTTTAGAGGTGCATTGGTCAGATGTCTAAACTTATGTGCCTCAAATCTCTTCCAGCATCTCCAATCCCTTAAGACCTCAAATTATCAAATCCCTTGAGAGTCAACTATAGCAGTTTAAGTCTTCTTGTCTACAGTGTACCTCAGCTATCCATTTAAAGTTAATAATTTGCTGAAGAGGGTAGAGGAAAACAAAATGGCAAAATGCTTTGTTGAATTAAGACCTTATTCACTTACTCATTTTACTTTTCTCTCATTTATTTTACTTCTGACAAAAGATTTTTGTTGCCTCTTGGAACAACTAAGGCAAGAATAATTCTTTACTTCCATAGGAGGTTATGGGATGCTTTTCATAGACTTGGGGTATATAGTTTATTGCATATTAAAAACCAAATGTTTCTAGGTAGCTTTACTCCATAATTACATTTTGAGTTGTGCAAGAGGACAGACTTTTTAAAAAATTTTATTTTATAACAACCCAACTACCCCAATACAATTAAACAGTATTATCAAATTAGCAAATCAGTCATGCCTAAAATCTCTGATTAGATTAAAGATAGACTGGGCCAACTATTGGCCTGAACTATAATGAGGTGCACATTGCTGACCACATGCTTTTGTACAGTTGAAATATGGGGAGTTACAGATGAGAAGAACAACACTGTTGTATAAAGATTTGTGTAACCTTATCTGGGCACATGTAGAGAAATCTTTGACTATAACATAACATGAAGTTCCATTTGAAAGAGGAAAAGCAGGTTGCAGGCTCTGGAAAAGGGCTTAGGGTCACAGGGGACATGAATGCTTCCTTTCCAGTGCAGTTATAAACTGATAATGCAGTCCTGGATGTTTAAACAAGGGACTTCAATACATGAGAGACCACATCATCAAATCTGTCAATAGAATGGGATTGCGAATAGAGAACATGTGTGCTTGTTTCGTTCAGATTAACAAAAAAAAAATAAATCTTCTAATTCTTGAGAACGTGAAAATAGGCAAAGTATCTGAGGATGAAATGGGAAATTTGAAATGGGAAAAAAACCCAAAACACCAGAGTTCAAACTGTGTAATTTATCAAACAGAATAGTGGAAGGTGATTTGGGCATGTTTAAAATAGTTTCAATTTACTCCTGACTAATGTTTTTATTTTAAAGAGCTGATAAGAATTCATCGCTGGACACTGAAGCCAGGAAAACTCAAATTAGGACAAGTGTTTAATACTCCTGATGGAAGTAAAGGATTCTGTGTTTCCTTTTATGTTTACATTCTGTTACAACATGCATTTTTTGAATTCTTTTATAGCATGTCAAGAACAAGGTCTCAGTAATTGGTTCAGTCGCATATCATAGGCATCTTTACCAGAGCACATCTAAAGAAAATGCTTTTCCCTCAAAACCTTATCCCACTCCTTCCCATCTTGCTGGTCTACACAAGATCCAAATGCCACGGTTTCACCCTATTTCTCAAATCAGGCAGATTCTAATTTTTAATGATGAAATAATCCCTCCTCTCCTCCCCTAGTGAAATTTCTTCAGGAATATCACAGTTTTGGTATGAATGGTCAGTCAGTCAGAGGTCAGAGCTGGTGTAAAGGAGGGAGTAGAAATGTGCCGTCAGGAGTACACAGGAGGAGCATGCAATCACAGGGCAGAGAATTAATTCTTCTGTAAGTGGGAGTGAGCCTTTAGACCATATGATCCTTAATGCACAGTACCCTTGCACTCTGTTAATTAAAACCCTGTTTCCACTGATTCTTTTATTAAACTAAACATTAGAAAAGTTTTCATAACTGTTTCATGACCTTTCAAGTTGACAAAAAAATTATTACCAAATAGACTAATCCAAAGTTTCTTCGAAACAACTGGATGATAATTTAGAGGCAATTCCCTATATATATATATATATAAAATAAAGAACTTTATATTTGCTACACTGGTAAATTGTTATTTTGATTCCAGTAAATAATAACTGGAACCCATAAATTTTATTCTAATTATGTTTAAAATGTCTCATAATTGGTCTAGTTTAAAGTTAGTGTTTAAAGATAACTCCATTTGGTGTGAAAGAGGACAGAAATATTGTGAGTAGTTAAGAAACATGAAGGTATTTTATTTTCATCTCTTGAAAATGCTTTAAAGTATTTAAAGAACATAAACTGATCTCATTTATGGATTAAGTAGTATAATAATTACTGTGGTGTAGTTACTTTGAACAGCTTGTTAATGATGATGTTTGTTATAAGTCTTGGGAAACTGTAATTAAATTTGAACCCACTTGAACTTGGCATAGTGGTTTATATTTTAGCAATAGAGATTCATCTTGGATCACTTGTACCACATGGAACTGACTTCAGCTTCAATCTGGAGCCAAGTTTCCAATCAGGCAAAGCATCTGTTAATCCTTTTAGGGTTCTTGGTGTGACTTTAGGATCCGATGTGACTTTAGGGTGAGTTTTTCTCATATTCCAAATAAATTAGGGGGAACTCTTCCAACAGATTTTGAGCTCTAAACTGTGCAATTGGTGCTATCCAAATTAAAAGCTTCATATTAGCCCTGCTTTGTCCTCTCAGCTCTTCAATTTGTGTTGTGACATGGAGAGACCACCATACTGACCACTTCCTTCTGATGAGCTCAGAGAGCTCCTGTGACTCTAGGATGCTTCTCTGAGGGATCCTCAATTCCAGACCTTCAACAGAATTTGATGTAGCTTCATGTGATAAAATCTGTTCTCCTGTTTTACTATATAGTGGAAATGGTCAAGGTTCCATATCATTTGATCCATAATATAAACAAGATCTCATTGAGGGAAAAGGAATAATAGAACAGTTTGGGCTGGAAGAGATCTTTAAATGTCACCTAATCCAAATTTCCTGCAATGATCAGGGTAATCTACTAGATCCGGTTGCTCAAAGCCCTGTCTAAGATGACCTTGAATGTTTCCAGGAATGGGGCATCTATAGCCACTCTGGGCAACCTGATTCTGTGTCTCACCACCCATGTCACGAAAAATTTCTTTCTTCTATCTAGTCTAAATATAACTTCTTTTAGATTAAAATCTTTACCTTTTGTCCTGTTACTATTGGTCCTATTAAAAAGTCTGTCCCCATCTTTCTTTTAAGCCCCCTTTAAGTATTGAAAGACTGCAATAAAGTCTTCCTGGAGCCTTCTTCAGGATGAGAAATCCCAATTGTCTCAGCCTGCCCTCACAGGAGAGATGCTCCACTCCTATGATAATTTCTATGTCAGCTGTGTTTTCTGTGCTAAGGACCCCAGAGTGGGGGTCCTCCAGTTGGGTTCTCATGAAAGCAGAGTAGAGGTGAAAAACGAGCAGAGTAGTGGGACAGAGAATATCTGGGGCAACAATTTGACACGACACAAGGAAATATGCATTTAGGTGTTCCAAGAATTATATAATCTACTGCATTTATGTTCCTCTTGAAATATGCAATCAGTCCCAATAGTTGTCATGCTGTTCCATATTTTCTTGACATGTGGTATTTAGGCATGTGACAGAAATAGAAACTGTTATTTTCATATTCCTTCAACACCAGATGGGTCCATTAAAACATATAGGGCCATAAGTATGAACCACTGGTTATGACATATCCCTAACAGGAAATTGCACTCATTTTCTACCATCAGCATGAAGTAGGAGTCCTCAGCTTAAGAGTTGTCTTTTGCATTGCTCTGCCTAGGAAGATAGATGTTTTCAGGAATCAAAAATTAAATAGCAATTCAAATATTACTCATTTCCTGTAAAATTATTAAGTTGTCTTAGTGGTATTAGATTTTCTTTTAAAGGTCTACACTGATTACCTTTAGGCCAGAGGTATGAAATCATTAAGATCCGTTTTCTGTCACTATAACTGCATACTTTCCCTCTCTTTTAATTTCACATTCTAAGTTAATTTACTGTTAAGAATATTAGATTAAGCTCTGGGGTACTGAGTAGATCATGTGCTAAGCCAGATAGATGGGCAGTTTACCACAGCTAATGCTCTGCCGGCAATTGTTTTGTAAGTGGCAGGATAAAAGACTATCCCTTGTCTTTCCTGGTTGTTTTCATTTCCAATAAGTGAAATAAAAATAAGCTTACCTTTATATAAACCCAACTTGTAGGACGACTGTACTGCTGATATGAAAGATATGTTTACCCTGCCAGAGAGCTTAGCTCACAGTTCTCATCCTCCAGATTGCAGAAATGTTAGTGTCTTCTAAGACCATCTTCTACAGTGAATCATTCAATTCCATCTAAACCAAAACTTGCTTCCTGTAAAGAGTTGGGGTTTTTTTTTCAAGGATCTGTCCCAATAAACAGTAGATAAATGTAGTTTTGACTCCCTTTATCCTAAACAATCCTCCAAGTCATTGCAGCAGCTTTTATACCCACGAGCATGTTCCCATATTTTTTCTTCTACCCATGGCACACAACTCACATGAAACACTCATCTTTTACAAGGCTGCAACACACCCCTCCCATTACTGCTGCACCTAGAACCAAAATAATGCAAAACACCATACACACACACACACACACACACACACACACACACACACACACACACACACATATCAGCAGGTTAGAACTTCTTGGATACAGCCTGGAGCTGGCTGCTGTTTAGTGTGTGACCAAGCACCTTCAGAGAGGGCAAAACTACTCTTTGCTTCTTAATTTTGAAGTCAGGGATTAGTGACTGCAGGCATTGCAATTAGCAATACAGAGTAAATCGCATGCAGCCATTTGAAAATACAGCACTTCTAACACACAAGAATGAGCATCCTTTAACACAAACATGCTGGCAAATTGTTGCCCCCAGCACCACTTCAAAGCTGTTTCAGATCAGTGAAACTGGTGAAGAATGTCAGTGACAACAAAAGCAAGCCAATTCAGTGTTTTACTGTGCATGAGGCTTGAAGGTATGACAGAGGATACTTGTCCTGGGAGCAGCAGAGCGCTTGAGGAGGGCTAAGGAGAAGAATATAAATCACAGAATCACAGAATATGCTGAGCTGGAAGGGACCCACAAGCATCATTAAGTCAAACTCCTGTCCTTGCACAGGAAAACCAAGTATCACACCATCTACCTGAGAGCATTTTCCAAACATTTCTTGAACTTTGTCAAGTCTAGTGCTGTGACCACTTCCCTGGGTAGCCTTTTCCAGTGCCCAATTACCCTCTTGGTGAAAGAACCTTTACCTTATATCTAGCCTAAACCTCTCCTAACACGGTTTTGTGCTGTTCCCCTGAGTTCTACTACTGGTCATCAGAAAGAAGAGATCAGTGCTTGCCCCTCTGTTTCCCCCTGTGAGGAAACTGTAGATTGCAAAAAGGTCTCCTCTCAGTTTCCTTTTCTCCAGGCTGAACAAGCCAAGTAACCTAAGTCGCTACTTACATGGCTTCCGACTAAATCCTTTCTAAATCCTACTGTCTTAGAGCTGGTGCAGCTCTTACAGAGCTTTTAGCTGCAAGAAAATACAAATAACTATCTCCCCATTCCATGGTGTGATGTCTGTTGTTTTCTTTAATTTTCTTTTTTGTCCCAGATACTCATGTGGTATAAACTATTCCAGAAACTGAGATCATGGATAAAGGAATGAATAAGAGTAGTCAGCACAATCTCTAGGTTGAAAAGACAATCAGAAGAGTAATGTTAGAAAACCAACAAATGGCTTCTGGCATTTAACTGCCCTTGGAGTTCAGCTCTGACTTGTGACTTTTTGAAACGTTTACTAGTATATCATAGGTTAGCCATAAGTTAGGAAGTTGCTTGTATGCTTCAAGTCATGTCAATCCAGATGAAGTCTTGCAGATTGCATGTTATGAAGAATGGATCAGTTTTACTTTTTAGTTGCTATTAAAGACACATGTATTCAAGATAACATTTTCTTTAATTGTTGTTGTGCTACTGAAAGCAGAAGGCAGTAATCAGGCCTCTTCCTTGATCTTGCATTGCTGTTTTTTATGCCCAGTTTTCTCTTCTGGAGGCATCCAGCTCATTAGAAATCCAGTATGCTAAATCTTATGCTGATAAGGCAATGCCGTTAACATTTTCCAGTTCACTGAAGGTCTGGAAGAAAAGCAAAAAGTAATCATCAGGGAAAATTTGGTCACCAGTCACTCATTCCTGTCTCCTCTGTTAACATAGGAAATACATAATTTATATCAGTAGGTCTTCTTTGTGCAGCTTTTTCAGTCACTAGGAAATTGGTCAATATGTTTTCATTTACTCTAAATTGACTGCAATTATTTATTTATTTATTTATTTATTTCCTCCTAGTGTGATACAAATGCTTTTCTTCTAATAATTCCTGGCAGTTGTATAGCATTCTTTTATAACTAATAGCTGAACAATTATTTTTTCTGGAATGCAAATTGAAAGGTTAACCTTAGTATTTATTTTAAACATTTTTTAATTACTTTCAGTTGCAGGAGTGTTTATGATACAGTAGCGGCTTAGAATAGAAGATAAATTAATAAATTAATTACAATTTAATTGGCTGTATAGGGAAAGTGAAAATTACACTCCAATAATGAGAAAATTAACGTAGGCACATGGTGTTATTGTTCTTTGGTTCGTGCCTCAGAAAACCTCAGACCCTTTCATTGGGTGCGTTCTTATTTAATCTACACACAAGTGTTGATTTCTAAACAATGTGAGCCTCTCCTGTGAACTACTGTGGATTGATTTTATTTAAGTTTCTTTTGTTGTGTTTACACCAATAAAAGAATCTGAATCTGTAGCCAAGTCTTTTTTAACTTAGGGCTTTCCTTGTAAAAATAATTGATAATTTTCTCAATTCTGCCAACTGGGAAAAGGCCAATAAAGTCCAAAACATACATAAATCTTCATAGGTTTGTGAACACATGATTAAATAAGAGATATATACTACAAAAGAGCAAGGAGATTATTTGACTGATTTCCTAATTGCTGTAGAATTTAGTGCTATACACTAGAAGGGGTTCCTAAATCCTTCCACTGAAAATCTTGGATTTATTTTAGAAAAAGAGTGCATTTCAAAATTTTTGCATATTGAATATCCTAGATTTTTCTTTACAGTTCCTGTGGTTTAAAATCCTTGAATTTCTTGAGAGCAAACTGCATTGTCTTGAAAGAGTAACAAGTAAGCCCTAATGACACAGCAATGCAGACCTTTATTCTTCCTCAGTAACTATTTGCAGGCCAGTGTTGACATTCAGTTGTATAATTGCCAAATGGTGTATGAACAATATAAGCCTAGGGAATGCACACAAAGTGTTTCTCTTCAGTGATGTGCTTCAGTATTTAAAATTCATTATGTTTTCATTTGAGTGCTTGTTTGCCTGCATCTTCTTAGCTTTTCAATGAGAAAACTAAATACTGAAGAAATTACACATAAGGCAAAGTCTCATTTTACCAGATGATAATATATGGCAATATGTTGGCTTTTCTTTTCTTTTTTTTTTTCCCCAACAATCAAAGACTTAAATATCTTTAGTCTTTTTATTTGTCAAAAAATAAATTGTAAGATTTCAATAATAAACATTAAAGAACGATGCTATAATTAAGTCAATGATCCTGCTTCTATAAGATCATAGACAGAATATATTCTCATTGATAAATAATTGTATATTTATAGTTAATACTATATAGCCATAGTACACAGTCAATTTATAAAAAAAAAAAGCCAATTTATAAAAAAAATGAAGGCATATAAAGAGCAAATGAATAACCATAGTGAAGCAGTAGCTATGTAATTTTGGATGAGTACTGCACCTCTAAATTGTTAAGAGGCTGAGAGTACTATTAATTTTTATTGATCCTTTACACACAAAAATCACTTTGAAATATATCATATTTAAGGATTTAACAGATATTAGACAGCTGTGAATTTAAATATTTATTATTTTGTAAATGGACACTAATAAAACCAGATGCCCAGAACATTAAAAACTTATTAGAAAACATTGGAGGCAAAATGTGGGGCTGAAGTGTTTCAATCCCAAATTAAAAAAAAAAAAAAAATAATAAAAATCCACAGTGTCTAATGCTTGAAGAAAATCCCTGTTAGGAGGAGTTACATTGTGTGTCTAAGCAACAGAACATGCAGTGGCAAAAGAAAAAAGTGAAGAGAAAATAAAGAAAACTGTTCTGTCTCAGCTGTCTCAGTGGTAGAACTAAAAAAAAAAAAAAAAAAAAAAAGGGATTTTATAAAAATAGTGTTTTCATTGGAAAGTAAAGTTCTGATCTTGTGGAACTCAGTTTGGGATTAGGGGTTCTGGAGAGGAAAATAATATCTATGGTTTGAGGAATGAAATCTCTCATTTCTATCTGCAGTCTTAGGCACAGCACTTGCACTGCTAGTGGGAGCAATGCCTGAAAAAATTTCCCCCACTGTATCTTGTCTTCATTTTTCCCACTTCTTGGTGCCTAAGCATTGGATTACATGCTGCTGACTTGTTCAGTTTCTCCTGTTGATGCTAGTCTATATAAATGTATATGAATAATTAAAACTGCTCCACAGACAGGGAAGGAACTTCACTGTGTTTGAGGAAGAGGAAAAAGTTGTTTTCCTGTTTTTTTTAAGCTCAACTGCATCCCATGGCTTCATTTGTCTTAAGAAATACCAGAATGTTCTCTGGATGTTTGAAAGTAATTTAGATAGTATTAGTGTGTTTGTGTGATCCCATGTTCCCAACAACTGACACTTATAAGAAAAAATATTTTTACTGTGAGGATCCACGAGCACTGGAAAAGACTGTGTAGAGAGATTTCATCACCTCTATCATTAGAAATATTCAAAACATTATTGGACACACATGATTGGCAATCTGTTCTAGTTGACTTTGCTTTGGATAGGGAAATGGGACTACGTAATCTCCAGATGTACCATCTAACCTACTCTATCTCAGGCATCCTGTGCCTACTTTTATGTTCTAGATGGAGACTTCAGACAATCATAGAGTGCTTTGGGTTGGAAGGGACCTAAAAGATCATTTCATTTCAATCCCCCTGCCATGGGCAGGGACACCTTCCATTAGTCCAGGTTGATCCAAGCCCCATCCAACCTGGCCTTGAACATTTCCAGGGATGAGGCATCCACAACTTCTCTGGGGAACTGGTTCCAGTGCCTGATTGTTGTGTGATTTGCAAATAAGCAATTCAGCTCTTTCCTTATGCAAATTCATTGTTTGCTGTGGATGAAGAATAATTCTGTGTTCCCCCTTGGCTTATTCAAGTGAAGGTGATAGTTGACTTTCTCTGCTTTACAAATAAGCCTTAAAGAAGAAAGAGAGTATTTCATGACAGCTATAGAAATATTCCTCTAGGGCCTTAAAACATTTTAATCATTTAATTTGGAGCAGCAGCAGCAACAATAACCAAAAAAGGGTATTTGTTACTTTGGCAGCTATGAGGTTCAATTATTAGATGAATAACCTCATGAAATGAACTGATAATGGTCAAACCAAATAAATACCCACTGTGCAGACAAATACTAGATGAACTGCTGGTGCTGTCAGTACTTGGAGATGCATAGAATTATTAACAATATTTTAGTGCAACAGGTCATACCTCAACAAGTTAAATCAATAGCAACACCAAAATCACTGTTGAGCCTAATTTGTAATGGAGGACTGGCATACCTGACCTTGGCCCTCTCTAACAAGCATGCCATCATTAACAGAATACCTAATGAAGGATAAAAGCACTGTTTCAGGCAGCATTAGAAACTGGCTTACAAATTAAAACCCTATCATGTAAATCCACAAATTGGAGAGAAAAAAATTATCAAACATGTTGGATTTTTTTATTTTATATCTATTTTATTACCCAGCACTATACTAAATGAGATAGGGTTAAATCGTGACACCCAGAAATTAAGTGAAAATAATCAGGGTTATCTTATATCTCCTTCATTTATGGAGGGTTGAACCTGCTTTGTGCATTAGAAAGGTGAAGTTAAGTATTACTCAATCCCTGTCAATACTCACTGAGATTTAAGAGCACTATAACAGTTTCACCCCACTTAAAAGGAATTTTCCTTGTTTGCTTTTCTTTGCTTGTTTGCCTTTTGTTTTGTTTTTATTTTGTTTTGTTTTACTTTACATTCCCTTAAAGGAGTTACTTTATAGATGAATTTGAACCATAGATTGCTGATACCAGAGTAAACGACAAGGACTGTATGTGTGATAAACAACTTGACATCTTCCAGCAAGTTCTAAAGATTCCATGTGATGTATATTAAAAAAAAAAAAAGTTCCACTTATAAAATCATCTTGTGCAATAGTTACAAAACTTTATAATTTCAGTCAAATTTCTTCTTATTTTAACAACAGCTACAAAAACTATATTCATCCTTACTTATTTTAAAATATTATATATCATTGCATTTCTGATCACTTCTGTGTAAAATTGAGGGCATTTGGAAAGGTCATGTAAGTGCTTAGAATTTTTTTGTGGCATATTATTTTTTTTAATGGTGGAAACTGTACAAGGTGGAACCTTATGGAAGGAGAAAGTATCACTTTTCTTCAAATTAAGATGTGGATTTATATTTTAATTTCTCCTTCCCCTCTCTCTTTTAGAAAAGTTACACTTTATTTCCTAAATGGGAGTCAGAGATTCTGTTTGGATAGAAATATGTATATGTGCAGCCTTTGAAAGACAACAGCTGAAGAAGATAAGGAGAGAAAACAAAATAAGAGAAAAGAAAATAAAACTTTTTTTTTTTTTTTGGTAGAAAAATTGCAACATTATTCTGAATCAGGCTAGATATGTAAATGTATATACTTTATTTCCTGGTGACCAGCTTAGGTTGACTTTGCAGTTTGGAAACCTGTGTGGTGTTTTTTTAGCTTCAGGAAAAATAGAAATGTCAATGAAAAAAAAATTGTATTAGACTCAGAGTGATATAGGTACTGTTTCAGAGCAAAACACAAGTTAAACTTTTATCTTGTTTGGCATTGACTTTAACAGAAGCAAAAAGATCTCCTGTCATTTTGAGGTTGTTTAACCTTTTTGTTTAAACTGGTTTCTTCTAAAAAAAAAAAAATCATTTTTAAAACAGATAATGCTATTTTGAAGCAAACTGTTCCAGAACTCTATTTTGCTACAGCTGAAGGTAGTCCTTAGAACATTTCAGAAAAAAACTCCCACTTCTGTACTTAACTCATGTTGTTATTTTGTGTATTTGGTTTGCTGTTCTGTGTTTTTTTGTTCTTGCCACTATGTTCTTTATTGCTAAACAACTCTAAAGATTTGAAAGTGAGAAGAAAATATGCTATGCAAACAATCTAGTGCTGACTGACCTTGTCTTTTAAGTTATATGCCAAGCTGGATGAGCCAGGGGAGTTGCTCATATCCTATGCTGCCATGTAAGACAAAGAAGGATGTCTGGTTGGAAAGTCAGTCCCAATTGTCTCAGCCTCTTCTCGTAGGACGGGTGATCCAGACCCTTAATCACTTTTGTATTCCTTTGATGAATCATCTCCACTATGCTTATGGCTCTCTTGTGCTGGGGAGCCCAGAACTGGACACATACTCTAGGTGAGGTCTAACCAGCCCTGGGAAGAAGAGAAAGGATCTTCTTCCTGAAGTTCTGAATAACGCTCTTCGTAATACAGCTCAGGATACCATCATCCTCCTTTGCAGCAAGGGCTCAGTGCTGGTTCACATTCAACTCCCAGATCCTTTTCTACCAAGTTGTTTTCCAGTTGAGTGACTGTAGATGCCCAGAAGACAAGGGGCTAAAGTGTGTGTCTCAAACACTGATAGCCAGAAAACCATGGAACCAACCAAGGACTGCTGGCAAGAACACGCTGTGCAAACAGGCAAGGAAGAACAGGATGTGGCTGCAGAAGAGGCCATGTGGAGGTAGGGCAGCATATTTTTGGGAGAAAAAATTCTTGTTCTTGCTCCTAGAGATAAGCACAATGGAGTCCAGCAGAAGTGCAGGAATAAGGTTGAGAAGTGGGTGTGGAATGTTGAGGAAAGGTCATAAAAGTATAGACTCATTAAGGCTGGAAAAGACCTCCAAAATCATTGAGTCCAACCTTTGACCAAAAAAGGGTGGACTGATCTTCCAGGAGGGGTAAGCTTATTTATAAAATGATAAAAGCCCAGGCAGAAACCCCATCACCATGGATACTCCATCAGCTGCAACTATGAATGTTTCTCTTTTCCTTTCTCTATCTCACTCTCTTTGATCTCTCTCTCTCCCTTTTCCACCCTCCCCCATATTGAAAATCACTCACTGTGTGTTTATGCTATAAGATTAGGGACTAACTTGGGTCAATTCCCATGCCATGTGTATAATTTACTAATAAAATTTTGTAAGTTTTTTTGGACCCTCTGGATTTTGTCATTCCTTCTTGATCATGGGTATATATATGAATCTTCTGTGCAACTTTTCTCTTCAGGCTGAGACACCACACTGAACCCCAGCACATATTGGTGCATAGAAATATTCTTCCACAGATACAGACTTTGTACTTCCACACCTTGAACTGTCCCAATCACCTTGCAATGATAGTAGCTTTTATTCTTCTCTAACTGCTCCTGTCTTACTACATTGCTTCCTGTTCCAAATGTATAAAACTAGTACCTACCAAGCATTAAACAGATAATAGCTTTTTTTTTTTCATACTCTCATTCCTGTGGAATCACTTCATCCATGTAGAGGGCCCTTTGTAATCAACACAGTAATATAACTTGATGGGAAATGGAACCAGGATGTCAAAATGCAGACACAGGTGAGAAGTGGAGTTATCAATGGGAAGGAAGGACGCCCCTTGTCACAGAGAACAGATTTTCCTGTTACTTACTAGCTGTTCCCTGTGACAGCTCATCCTCTAGAGACTTGGACAAAATACTGGAGAAATGATTATTCCTCAAGGCAACACACCAGCACATTATTAAGTGTCCCAAGGGTTAAATCGCTTAGGATAGAAGTATGTTGACTATGATGCTTTTTTCCTTGGAGGTGTTTTCTGGAGCAGGACACGTTTTATTAGATGTTACAGTGATATGGAGAGGATTTAGGTACATTAAATTTATCCCCTATTTAGTACCTGCAGGCAGAACATAACTAGAGTATACGGTTTCAGCTTTTATCTCAAGTTTGGTGCCTGTGAATGGGTACTACCACACTCTCACTGTAAATTTGATTTTTAGCTCTTACTGGTTTGCTTCCCTTGATGGTATCTCTATAAATATAAGAGTTTGGTAGAAGTGGATGTAAGAAAAATGATACAACGTTGATTAGGATGTTACATCATGCTGTAAGACCAGCGGAACAGGGGACTAAATGAGCTGCTGAGTCTAAAGGAATAAACTTATGATTGATCTCTGACTGGGGAACAGTAAAAAAGAATAATACAGGACAATGAATCGCTTTTTTCTGGTGAAAAGAAGGAAAAGGAGAGAAAGGGAAATTGAGGCATTCTGGTAATAACTAGTCTAATTTTGTGGTTTAGTCAGCTATATAGCACTGTACTCTTGAACTTTATCAGGACTTTATAGTTAAAGTACAAATGTATTGTAAAAAGAAAAAAAAAGGAAAATATCTTCTGTTTCAATGGAAATGAAATATCTTTCTTATGTCCTCCTTTCTTTTATTTGACTATCTTCTCCCTCTGTCTAGCAACTTGTATGCACAAAGAAATAAATAAAAAACCACCCCATTATTTTAATGCAGTCTTTTTCATGATATGTTGCAGCTAAACAGGAAATACATTTTTTCTTTAGTCTTTGATGGTAGAAATAAATTTAGTGCACAATTTTATTTTTATTCTTATTTCTCAACTCTCTGATGGCAAAATTGTTATGAAATCCAGGTCAAATATGTGTCTAAATAAAAGGTGGATTTCTGAATTTATTTTATTTTTAATGCAGCAATGAACTTTGAGGACTCAAAACTAATCTTGTTTTCTTCTCTGGATGTGGGTACCAAATTTTAAACCACAGTTCTTTTTTTTTCATGGTTCAGCATATCTGAAAAGAGCAATATTTAGAAGTAAATTTTTACTGAGGTAAATGTCAGGATTTATAATCCTTTTTCATTTCTTTATCTTCTGTTTTAATTTAATTATTACTAAAGGAGTCTTTAATGATTATTAAAGGACCACCACAGAATATGCATAGGATAGATAAAACCCCTCTAATAAATACAAAATAAAGGATAATACAAAATATAGGATAATACAAAACATAGGATGAAAAACCTAATGAATGGGATTAAACTCCAGTCATATTTCAAAACTGTCACATCACTGTAAGCTGCAGCACACATACCTCAGAGAGCTGAGATGAGGGAAAGGCAATGATCCTTTCCAGCATCATTCCCAACTTCATCGTCATTTTGCAATGGGAATAGGGCAGGTGTGCCACCATGAAATTTGGACCCTACTAGCAAGAAGACTGTGCTCCCCCTTTCCACAGATTGGGTGATTTGGTTGGCCTAGTTGCGTTCAAGCCTTCTTCCACCCAGGAAAGGCAACTATTTTTCCTTTAAAATGGCATGGAGCCTTCCTGCCTTGCCAGCCAACAAGGCACATAGGGAGCTGCTGTAATTCTGGAAAGCTCGAGGATGCAATGAAAAGGTCTAGGGGTGAAGATCTTGGTGGCAGCTGAAGAAAGAGGGAGGTTTTCTTGGTCCCAGTTACCATAAGGCCTGTGGAACAACTCCGAAGAAGAAAGCACAGAACTCCGTTCCTGTTAACCCATCTCTGAGGCATGGTAACTGAAGCCCTTGTTAATAAATCCCTTGTGGTAGTTTAGAGTGAAATGAATGACCAGCATGAGGCAGATTTATTTTAAAACAATTTAAATGCAGTGAAAAGAAAATATATGGCCATTTTGTTTGGTTTTGGTTTTTAATAAAAGTACAAAAATATAATTAAGAAAATATATAAGGAAAATAAATAAAGAGAAAAAAACAAGAGGAGATGATTGAAAGATATCATCATTCATGGGTCCAGTGACAAGACTTAATTGTTGCAATTCAGTCAGAGTAATGGTCACAGTCTTGATTTGTGGGTGGTGGGGACACACAAAACAAAGAGATTGTCAGGTTATATATTAAAATGAGCACAGTAACACCAAGATCCCTCCCCAGGGGGGAAATTCTTCATGTCTGAAGCAACATGCAGTCTTCTGATGGAGCGTTAGGAGCACTTTTGGGGCCTTGGTGATCTTGTTCCCCCTCTATTGGTCTTGCCTGTTGTTTGACCCACTTCTGCACTTGCTCTATATGTGTGTGGTCACCATGAACCTGAACAGAAAAATTGGCTCCAAAGAGGTGCTGACATGCCTTTTTATGGCCCCCCTTTCCAGGCATACCCTGTTCTGAACTTGCCCGATTGAATGCTCATCAGTGTTTGAGGTGTAGGAACCCATTAACTCATTGCCCAGGTTTCTACACCTCCCTCCCCCTTCCCCTTCTCCTTCTCCTTCCCTCTTTTACTCCCAAAATGAATCTGAAAACTATCACTGCCATGATTTCTTTGCTGACATTTTGATCTTTTATTGTATTTCTCTATATATGATGAATACCTGTAGCACTGTAGGGGTAATAACACAAAATATGGTAGATCTAAGTGAATGTAAATTTGATTCATATATAGTGGCTTAGACCAGCAACAGCTCTAATGTGCTGTTGGGGATCTCTAAAGAAAAATTTGTATTCACATGTCTGTAAAATACAGCAGAGATTTGAGAGAGCAACATCATACAAAAGATATCATACCCAAAAAGAACTTCTACTGAAGCACATATTTGTATGGCACATAATTCTCAACTGCTTCCTGATCGAACTCATGGGGCTGTCAAGGTGTTGGGACCTTTTAATTTTCTCTGATGTTTCTCTTGTCCCATTTAGGTGAAGTTGACAGAGGCCTGTTTGACACAGACGAGTTTATGAATAATCTGGTAAATCGTCACTGACAAATTTTGTTCCCTTTCAAATACTGTCTGTGGTAACCAGATTGATGTAAAACACAACTAAGAAACCTATTCTTTGGGATAAGAGGGGTTTCAGTCATCTCCCTCACAGGCTAACCTGGGCACCATCTGGGCACAGATGTGGCACCACCATGTATCTGAGAGTTCTGCAGCACATTACATCTTCAGTGGGAAAAAAAAAAAAATTAAAATTAAATACAACTTTGGAAACATCTTACATGTGATTACTAAGGTAGAAAGCCAAACAAACATTTCAGCAAGGTCCCGATGGGGATAGGCCTCACCATCCCCAGGAGCCACCCCAAACTTAGATGTTTAAGATCAGAATGGTTATTGCTCCTGTTAATGACCCAGGGCAAAAGCAGCTCCATCATGACTGAAAGCCCCACTATGCAAAAAGACTTCTATATGTAAAATAAAGAGCTTAGAATCATAGAATCATTAAAGTTAGAAAAGACCTCCAAGATCATCCAATCCAACCTTTGACTGAGTGCCAACCTGCACTAAAGATTTGACACTTGGATGGATGATGTTGAAGTGGAATTCTTCAGCAGTCCTTGGAGAGAGGGAGAAATACCTGCAGAAAAAGATGCAGAGCTTACATGAGATCTTTCTGGATGTGTCTGGACAGCCACACAGCTGACCAAATACAAGCTTTTGCTCTGGAATTGCTTTTCAGATATCACTGACTATATAGATTAGACCTCACTAATTTCCTAAACACACTTTTAGTTGTCTTTCAGATGACCCAGAATATCCCGTGTGACCATATCTATTTCCTAGGGGTGCCGGTAATCCATAAAATTTTATGTTTTAGCCATTTGTGAATGTGTACACCTGAAGAAACTGAGCTGTCTAAAGCAGAACTGAATTAAACACAGATCATAAAAATCCCACAACATTTATTCTGTCTTTCTACTTCCAAGGATTTAGTAGAATTCATAGGAGAAGTGAATTTTAGGGTGAAACCTAAAGGCAAGAGGTGTCTAACAACCCAGGACTCAACACTATTGCAATAACGATCCTGGACACATGCTTGAAACAAGATCATCCTAGTTTTTCAAGACCACTAGGAAAGTGTTCATGACAATTCATTTTAAGAGTGGTTTGATTAGATGCTTCCCATGGTTTGCCTTTCAAAATTCAGTGAATTATTCATAAACACTACAGGTTGATTTCATCTCTACGAAAAAATCATGACCTCTTTATTCACTTCTTTGCTACTGTCAGGCTCCTCAGGGCTCAACAACTGTTTTAATAAAATGTCATTCCAGCTACTGTGTACCATGCAATATGAACTTTTCTGGAACTAAGAAAGGAGCTAAATCATATTCTGATTTTTCCAGTGTTATTGAATATTATATAAATTAAACTAGAGCTGTCAGTTTATCCATATTAAAGGTCACACATAATTTTGCCACAATCTCTGAAACAATTCCTAAAGGAAACAAAAAAGACAAACACATAAAATTTACCAAATTAGCAAGTCTTCATTTCCCTGTGATTCATAAGAACTCAGAATACATTAATTATAGGGAGAAAAGATTTATAGATGTCTATTCCAAGATGTTGACTAAAGCATTTCTCCCATGTAGCATAGTTAGACAGAACTCTGCCTTATTTAATGAAAACTATCTCTGTTTAATGACTGGCTTATGAAATGGATAAAAATCAAAATAGCCGGAAATTATTTGCTTTTCAATGTGTGGCCATGGTTTATTTGAACAGAGCTTACCTGCCCAGATCACATAAGAGAATTGTCACAGTGTGGAGAAAAGGACAGGAGAAAAGACAATATTTGTGAAAATTTTTGTTTCAGCCTTAACTTGCCAATATTCAGAATGGGAGCTTGTGCATTAGGAACCTCCATTGTCCCATTTCCTCTTTATCCTTCATGCCCTGCATCATTCTCACAAACTGTTGTCATTCTCAGTAAATAAAACTGGTGATTAAAGAGCCATACTCTAGTTAAACTGCTGGAACTTAAACCTCCTCATTTGCATGAGAATAAAGTAGAGAAAACAGAAATAATCACATTCTCAATTCTACTCACTAGTGTGGGGTTGTGTTGTTTCTTGCGTTTTTGTTTTTTTTTCCTTAATTATATAAACCAAGCCATATACAGGAAAGAAAAAGGATGAGAAGTTTAATTTTATTCTATAATGGCTTAGCGAAATCAGATTCTGGTTTGGAAGTGATAAGGGTTTCCTTTATGGGTTCCCTGCTATAATCAGAACAGAAGATTGTTAGACACACAGACCTGCAAGACAACAAATCCACATGATGCTATGGGGAGAACTTATGGAGTTAAAGACACAGTTCTATTTGCTGTTAAAAAAAAAAAAAAAGTTTCAAAAGATCTTATTTCCAGACAAGATCACTTCTGCCGAGCATGAAGATGAGAAAAATGCCTCAGGCACCAAAACAGATGTGGACTCTGAGTTTATGCTTCTAATTTACGGCCACATGATACTCACACAACTTTGCCATCACTCTAATCTGATATTGTTCAAGTGTTGTTATTAAAATAGTTCTCATTTCTTCATTACACTGCCAGTCTAAGATCCCCCTAGCCTCCCCGCACTTAAATAGTCGCTATGTAAAAAGATGCAGGCCATCTTTTGCATTGGTCAGGCAGGTTTAAATTAGACAGTAGGAAAAACTTCTTTGCACAAAGGATTGACAAGCATTGGAAAAGGCTGCCCAAGAAAGTGGTGGAGTCACCATCCCTGGAAGTGTTCAAAAAGTGTGTGTATATGGCACTTGAGGACATGGTTTATTGGTCAACAACATGGTGGTGGTGCTGAGTTGACATTTTCACTTGATCATCTTAGAGCTCTTTTCTAACCTTAATGATGCTATGATTCCACGATCTGTCTGAGCCATACACTATACGCTACCTTCTTGATTGACAAAGTATTTGAACTCCAGATCTAAAATCATGAGCTCTCCAAAACTTTGGGTGAATTGTGGCCAGCACAACATGGAGATTAGAATCTGGGGGACCTGTAGTTTATGTGAGGCAAATTGTATTTCAGGTGCCTGTCATCCTGCAATTATTGAGACGCTGTGTGACATTGTGTCCTTGAGTTTGAAGTTGCAGAAATCATACGTGCTCATTTATTCTGCTTCAGCTAGTAGTCCTTAAAGTCATCTATAATCAGTTATCCATGGATGATAAACTTTGGATTAAAAAAAAATAATTCTACTTTATATTTTTTTAAATGATCTGCATAAATAATGCGCTAACCTCAGAAATTAGGCTTGAAGAGATAATAATGCATTGCATGGACAGAGAGGAATCAAACAATCTTATCCACAAAGGAATCTGGATTACTAAAGTCATGTCATTCAGCAGAGTCTTATTTGATTTTTTTCCCCATGCTTTCACATGGGGTGTTTTCAACAGAAAACTAATTATTAATGAGATAATGCTGCCTAAATAATCCATTCCAGCACATCTTTCAAATGTACAGCTGCTGAATCTCACATCATAAAATCAAATAAAAAGGCAAAATTTGAATTTCCCCTCTTTTCTTTACATTATTTTTATGTAACATCTTCATGGCTTGATACAGACTTTATGTGTAGTGAAACACTGTCTTTTTCTCTTATACTTTTCCTGTTTGTCTGCATGTGTGCATATATGTGTGTGTGTGTGTGTGTGTGTGTGTTCACGTGTGTGTATGTGAATAAACAATAGTGTGAAAAAAGATTGCGTTCTTGCACCAACTCTGTTCACAATCTTCTTCAGCATGATGTTCCAAACAGCCATAGCAGACCTCGATTAAGAAAATGGCATCTACATCTGATATCATACCGATGGAAGCTTATTCAACCTAAGGTGACCAAAGGCCCACACTAAGACACTAAATCACTTTCTCTGCAAGCTGCTTTTTTTCTGATGATGGTGCCCTCATTGTTCACACAGAAGCAGCTCTGCAGCACTTAATATCGTGCTTTGCAAAGGCTGCTGAGCTTTTTGGGCTGGAAGTCAGCTTGAAGAAGACAGAAGTTCTCTACCAACCTGCACCTCAGGAAGTC
>JAWWLZ010000082.1:145942465-145978302 GCA_035041345.1 Poliocrania exsul | reverse complement strand
TAGAGGGGGTAGAATACACAGCCTTGATCACCCCCACACAGTGCCAACTGGTCCCACCTGCTAAACTAGGACAAAGAGGTTTTGTTTTTGTTTTTGTTCTTTTGTTTTGTTTGTTTGTTTTTAAATTCTCATTCTTGCTTTATGATGCTATATATGTTCCTGTGGCTAAGCATATTCATAATGTTCCTTGTAAAAGACAGAAATAAGCACACTTGTTTTAGAAGCACTTGTAGAGGGATTCTGAAGTCCTTCAGTTGCCAACTTTACCAATAAATACCAGTTACAGCTTTCAAGACAAAATTATAATAAAGTGATTGTATTTTCTTATATATTGTGATGTTGAATAATATTCTTTACCTTGTGGAAAAGTGGGTAACATAGTATTTTAATCATTGCAATATACAAGATATCAAAGGATTCAAATTGGCTCAAAATAATGTAAAATATTATATCCTCTCTAAATTTCTATTTCGAAGATCAATGTTCAGTGGAGAGTTCTTCAAAGGGATTCTCTAGCAGTCCTTTTTTCACTCCAGTCCCTTCTTTTAATTTTACTCTTGACATTAAAACAGTTCCTCAGATGAATCAGATCTTTCTGGTTAGTAGCCTGCTATACCTTCTCTTGAGACAATTTAGTTGCATGCAATAGAGTACACTGTTATGAACTATTTGTGAGTTTAAGGTAATTTGCACATTACCAGTGTGGGTGTAGCAGAACTATTCTCTATATTCAAGTTCTCTGTTTCTAGATCTGCTACAACTGGAGCTAACTTGAATGTTTTCCACCATATATATACTTTTATCATATTTGATGAATAATGTGAGAGGAAATGTTGTGGTCAGTGGGTGGAGTAGCTTGAGTTGACTGTAGATGAATCAGCACCTTTTTCAGGGCTCAAAGTCAGTGTATGCTCACTGCTTCCGATTTCATTTTCTGGCAGGAAACAATTAAAGGCAGAGCCTAAATCTGATTTCCCCACAGACAACACACTGTTATGCCTCGCCATCACAGATTTGGACATTACTAGATCAGCCTGAATTTTTCATTTTAATTCTTATTGTTATTTCCTCTTTTCTAATTTAACATTCATGAAAAACAATGGCAGGAACAACACCAAAACTTCTCAGAAAACATCCTCAAAAACAAAGAAACCAAAACATGATTCAAGTACTTGTAGATATGAAGAAATCATTGGTTTCCTTAGCAACTGAATGCAGTTCTATATTAAGAACAAGAGAGTAATTAAACCTCTAATGTGAGATAATGCTGGAAACACACGTTTAAGTCTGCATGATTTTTTGGCTATTGCTCTAGCATATTAACATTTTAAATGATAGACGCTAATCTCTAGTTACTCATCCTATTAAAAAACTAGGAAATTCCCTGGAATAGTGGTACATGTCATGAATGGAAAATATCCAGATTGTAGGTTGTAGTTGTTGGTCCTAATAGAAGCAGCTGTGTGGTCCTGTAATTTGATTACACTGCAAGATGGATTTCTTTCCTGTTGTGCATCCAGCTATGATAAGCCTTAATGGCTGTTTGGAGAGACATATTGTTATAGATTTACTGTTCCCATCTCCACTAATAGTTTTGGCTCATCCTTCATTACGAAGGTAGGAGAATCTTGTGTTCGGATATGTATTTAAGTGTGAATATGCTCCTGTGAAACTAAAATCTTTACAAGCAAGATTCAGAAATACATGCTTTTACAAATATCGCACAATTCAGTGGAATATTTAAACATCCTACAAAATTCAAGAACAAGAAGAAGTTTACCAGGTTCTCAGTTGCTAGCTATCAAGTGTTAATGAATCTCTAATCACATGTCTTGACCATCTAAATACAGAATTTTTCAAACTTAGAGGTGGTTATGGTATAATAATCTGATATCAAAATTTATAATTAAATATGCTGCAAAATTTCAACCTTAGATACCATATTGCAAAATGTTGAGCATGATTTATAGAAATTACTGCAGTGTATACAAATCTCTTTAGAGGATTTCATTCTATTACATTGCAAACATACAAATTAAGGCTTAGTGATTGCTAAATATTACAGACTAATAGTCAATAATACAGGTTGATTTTAGTTCATTTTTACAGGACGAATGGTCATCTGTTATCTAAATAAAATCCTCTAAATATAATTTGGGAGTTTGTGTATCACATTAATGAGCTTTTTGATTTCTTGTTCTTTATTTTTTTAATACTGCTGGCTAAAATTCCAAACAAGGAAAACTAGTCTACTTCAGTAATAGCTGTGCAACCCAGCTAATTTCTATGGGATTTTCAGAGCATTAACAAAAGACAAGGTTTTTCCTTTCAGTGAAAGCTTGTGGTGTGTCCTTATTGGCTTCACAGGAGTTTTACATCAATTTAGCTGGCCCCTGCTTCTTTGGTGGTGCTGTGTCAAGGCTTATTAGATGGGAAGTCAGACTTGCTTCAGAAACACTGATAGGATGTATAACATTTCAATGTACTCTTCACTGAGAGGATCTTTCAAAAAACTTTTGATCAGTCTGATTCAAAGACACTACATACTCCTATATCTAACTGTCAAGATATCTGAGATTACATATTAGATATGATCAGACTTCAGCCTCATCTGGTTGATCAGAGTTAATCACGGTGAGGCTATTCCATTTCTTTTTTTTTTTTTTTTTTTTTTTTTTTTTTTTTTTTTTTTTTTTTTTTGCATTTTATGAGAAAAGTGCACTGTAAGGGAACAGGTTATACCAAATATTTTGTAAATATAAAAAGCAGAATTCTAAACTTTTCCCTATATAAGGTTATACCAAATATTTTGTAAATATAAAAAGCAGAATTCTAAACTTTTCCCTACATAGTCAGAGGAGACAGAATCAGCTCTCAAAGTTCTATTCTTTTCCTCTTATCAGAAAAAAGCTATAGAAAGTTTTGCTGTAGGATTCTGTCATGATACCTATCATTTATAGAATATGTAAGCAAGAATGTGCATTGCATATGTGGAGGTTTCAGTTTGTTTTCTTTGAAAAATAAAGTTTCTAATGAAAATCAATGCACTTTGGAACCTGTGACACCCAAAACCTTTTCAGTCAGACTGATAAAAGTGTAAAAATTTCTTTTTACTTTCCATGGAAAAGTTTCTAGTTAAACTTTTGTGAGAATAGTGTACAGATATAGCCGTCTTAGTGGCTTCTGGAACTAATCGCATGAAATGCACATTTTTACATACAATTTCCATCTGAGCAGTCTAAATTTCTTGTTCACAGGCCCAGAGCATTGATATATAAACGCATATAGAGTAGCTAAGAAAACGGAAGGGAGGGAAAGAGGGAGGGAGGGAGGGAAGGAAGTGCGGAAGGAAGAAAGTGTGGAAGGAAGGGCGGAAGGAAGTGTGGAAGGAAGGAAGGAAGTGCGGAAGGAAGGAAGGGCGGAAGGAAGGGCAGAAGGAAGGGCAGAAGGAAGGGCAGAAGGAAGGGCCGACGGAAGGGCAGAAGGAAGGAAGGAAGGAAGGAAGGAAGGAAGGAAGGGCGGAAGGAAGGGCGGAAGGAAGGGCGGAAGGAAGGGCGGAAGGAAGGAAGGGCGGAAGGAAGGGCGGAAGGAAGGGCGGAAGGAAGGGCGGAAGGAAGGGCGGAAGGAAGGAAGGAAGGAAGGAAGGAAGGAAGGAAGGAAGGAAGGAAGGAAAGGAAGGGGAAATTGTGAGGAAGATTCCTAATTTCAAAGACAAACATGAAAACATGTTCCTAGTGTAAGTTACTGAGCTTGAAAATTAAGCAAATGCAGATGTGGTGGACCAAGGATTTAGCAAACAGAAATCAAAGAGAAAGAGACAGCTTGATAGAAAATGAAGAAAAAACCCAACAGAATAGAAGGGAGCTCTGTGGAAAGGAAAAGACAGTAGCACAGGCTCAGACCAGCTGCCTTGCTACCCAGCACCCTGAGGAGTGCACAGTGTTGCTTCTGCTGCTGCTTTATGATGCTTTCTCAGGTTGTTTCTCACTTCTTTATGGTAACAGCTGCAGAGCTGAAACCCTGAAGGTGTCAGTGGAGATCTAAGGGTGGAAACACTTGCAGGCTCATCATTACTCCAATGCAGCTGAGCAGGACAGCTGACTCACTTGGCCGTGTTTTTCCAAGTTTTCTCACTTTCTGTCAAGAATTGGAAAAAAAACCTGTCAAACTTGTGGGTAAAATGGTTTTCTTTGTGAAAAACCATTTTGGTGTACCTTAACCAAGCCCAGATCTGGGAGAAGAAAACAGGAACAGATCTGTTCTTCAGCTTACCTTTTCTGAAAAGACATTTAATAACTATTACTTAGTAAGCAATCACACCTCAGTGGTTGAGTTTTGTTATTGCTTGTAGGTTCGTTTTGTTTTGGTGGGAGTTTTTTTTGTCTCTTTCAGTTTGTGGGTTTGGTGGGGGCTTTGTTGTTTTCTTTTGGTTTTTTTTTTTGTTGTTGTTGTTTTCTTTTTTCTTAATCTGCCACTTAATTCTAACGTGTTATCTCATGGGTTTGGATTTAGCTAATTTGTTCAAAGAACATGGATGAAGATTGACATAGATATTTTGCTACTAAACTAATTGAATTAACATCCTTGTTAAAGCTGAGTTATGCTCCTATTGAATTCGGTGTGCACTCCAAACTTTGACAGAAGATGCTATTCATTATTCTTCTGTTCATGGGAAGACACATACACATCTGAGTTCCTGTTCTTGGATTTGGACAAGTAATAAAAAAACAGAGTAAACAAGGAAAAAAAAAGAAAAAAAAGAAGAATACTAGAAATAGATGAAGAAAGCATAATCCTGAATGTAGAAAGAAATCCAAAGAGCTGCAAAGAGCTGTCACAGAAGGCAATTTCTGTCAAGGTGTTTGGTGTTAATTTATGGCACCACATTTAAGGTGATCAGGAGTAGGAAGACTTGGTTTCATGCATTTGTAGGTCTATAAACCCTTTACATCATAGTTGAAATCCTGATCCTGTGCCTATATCTCCATCCAAAAGAGAGAACATTTCCCTGTCTGTCAGGATAAACTGATGAATATGTAAGTACCTACTGTTAAGAGAGTCGACAGCCAAAAACAAGACTGCCATTTGTTAATTAGACCTTTATCTGTAGCGCTCTGGTACCAAGATTGATTACATCAGGCAAATCTATCTTAAATTATAATTTTTGTGAATATAAAAAGTCAGATCTACAGCCTCTATTAAAAAGAAAAACAAAACAACCACCACACACACAAAAAACCCTCCCCATTTTTTTAAATTAGCTGAGAATTAATCCTGTCTCTGCTCCCTTCTCTCCCAGAGCTATGCGAATCCATCTGTCAAGACTATAGTCCTGTAAAAACCTAGTAGTCTTTCCAAACCCCTGCATTTCAAGAAGGGAAATCACTACAGGTGGAAGATCCCCATTATGCATGCAACAACTCCTGATGGCAAGTGTTCTTCACCTAAATCAGGAATGTGTACAAGAGGGCTTTTTTATACTTACTTTATAATAAATATCATTTAACCTGGACACCCATTCACTGTGACCCTGTGAAGTGATTTACTAAGATTTGTTCTGTTCTTAAGACTTAAAGAATTATTCATTCCAAGGGAGTAGTGACTAGATTAATATTCTGTCAGGTCACAGGCTGTTTGCATCATGGCTGAGACTAAACCCAGCTGAAGCAGGGATGGTCAAAAATCAATATTTTGTAAAAGTTGTGAAAGCCAGAAGCTTAGTAATGGATACACAGTTATTCAAAAGTATATAAAAGTGGTGGAGTTTTTTGTTTTTTGGTGTTTTGTGTTTTTTGTTTTTTTTATTGGCATAAATCCAACATAAATCAACACAGGATTATATGCCATTATCAATTCTTGGAAAAAAGCGGATAATGCATTTTATAAAATGACAGTGCCTTTGCTTAGATTGCAGAAGAACAAGTCCTTTCCAAGATGGGAACAGAGTCATACACAAGATGCATATGTAAAAGGAGGACAGGACTATCAGCTACTGCATGCCAATGTTCCTCCAGTGCTGTCTGTCATGGGCATCACATTTCAAGGACAAAGACAAAACTGAAGAAAGGACACTTCTCTCAGTTGGCAATGCAAATTAAACCCAAGATGGAAATAATGGTATGTTAATGATCATTTATAATTATGATATTATGATATCATTACAGTTGTTCCAATTCCCCCCCACCCCCACCCCCACCCCCCCGCTTTTTTAATGAATTTGCAAGTATCCATATTATTCCCAGGGAATTAACGTGAAGTCAGACTCTGAAAGGGGGAAAAAAAAAAAAAAAGTAGTGAGAAAAAAAAGAAGACCCATGCCTCATGGTTTGAAAAAAATGGGAGTTTTGTAAAATAAAGTCACTGTCAAAAATGGGCAGTTTGCTTCTAGGAGCTACCTCACCATCAGTGCTGCATGTACAAAGGAAACTGTACAAAAAATGATCAATAGACCAATGCAGGTTCTTGAATAAATCCAGAGTTATATAAAATTCATGTGCCAGCAAAAAATTTGAATGACTCAAGGACACAGTAGATAGGCTTGAGGAAAAAGTACCTGCATAAATGTCTTTTGAGTTGCTAAAGTGCTGTCCAAAACCAAAAGACTTTTACGCAAAAGATCTTCAAGAAGACAAACTGAAGACAAAAAAATGGGAGGAAATGCCTCTCTTAAAATTGTTTTATGTATTTTTTTCAACCTCATGTGAGTATGAGGGAGGTTTTACAAGAGGAACACAATTCTAATCCTCAGGAACTAAACAGCAGAAGTGGTTCTTCCCATCAGACTTGTATGATTTTCATTATTGATCATTATTATAGTGTATGCACTATTATAAATCTCAAAACCATCAAATATACCAGTCTTGTGTGTTTTAGAAAAACCTAAACATTTTTACTGAATTTTCAGAATATCTGATACTATATTTGTCAGTATCAAAACTCCTACCAGCATTTCATACCACAAGGCATGGTCAGCACCTCCACAGATCAGACACTGAAAACTTCACCCTGTGATTGGGACCACGAGGAGTCAGATATCACACAGGAATTCATGAAAGGAGTGGATTCAGCTTCCCCTACACTTGATGGGACTCCTCAAACCGCTGTTCTACTGAATTTCTGTATCTTTAGCATGTGGTACCATGGTACAGCTGCAGATTGTGCAGGAACCCACATTACTGAGTATCTTGAACTTTGTGCCAAACATAGAAAACTAGGTTACTTTTGTGATGTAACCTTAGTACCACACAGCCAGTCTTTGGACTAAGTGTTTACTACTTACTGGAGAGATGTCTAAACAAAGCTTACACTAAAGATCATTATTTTACTAAGAAATGATCAGCCTTGGAATATGAAAGATAATTAAAATTCATTAATGAGAATTTTTTTGCTTAAATCCTAGATTCAGGCACAAGTACAGCTTTTAGCATGTAAGGTAGTTAATGCTTGGAAAAAAAAAACAAACAAAAACACAAACCCACACCATAAAATTGATCAGAAAATGCTTATTTTTTATATGGTGGCCATGTGGGAAAGGAAAAAAAAAAACCAACCAAAAAACCAAAAAAACAGCAACCACAACTCCTTCCTTCTAAAAATATGAAAAAAAATGCAGTGTCAAAAGACAGAGACATTTTTCCCAATTTTTTGAGTAAATGAAGTGCAAAGTATCTGTTTGGCTTTGGGAACAAATGAAGTAGACTCAAAGTGCAGAAAGGTTTTCTAGGGTCTGACAGTTTCCAACCTGAAGCTTGGATTATTATTCTGCCTAGCTACCTTTTGGGACACTTCATACATTCTCTAGGGAGAACGTGAAAGAACTAGAGAAGGATAAGTAGTTTCATCCTTTATTTAAGCTGAAGGTTGTCCCCTTGAGGTGCTAATCTTATTCACTTGTCATCGTCAATCAATTTATGATGCAAGGGGGAAAGCTGTGGGGGTGGGCTTTTAAATAACTGAGTATTATGTGTCTGGGAGCAGCTTTGGTTCTACAGGAAAGTACTGTAGCTTCTTCAATTGACATCACTAGCCATAGAAAGAAAAGTGAAATCCTCTTTCAAGCCTGTCTTCTTTAATTATAATCTTCTGAAGGCTCCACAGACAATAGTTTTCATTTCTTTCATAGTAAATTGAGTACAAGAAATCTGTGTCGGCTTCCCAAAGCCCAAGACAAATAAAGCTTTTGGTGTCCCTTTAGAAGCTTTGACCCTTAACAGAAATATTTTTCAGATATGTCACTATTACATATGTTGCTGTACAGACTTTCATTGTTGACTTGAAGAGGTGAAAGGACTTATAGCCCCTCCACACCCCAAGAAACTGATTGTTAAGAAATCAATAACAGCATTTCTGGGTTTTTTTTGTCATTACCATCTTTTTGCTTTGAGTTGATTAACTGCTTTTTCAGAAAAGCCCTGAGATTTTCTGATTTACAGGTTAAGAGCAGCTGACCGAATTTCTAGTGACAAACTATCTCTTATAAGCATAAAAATGTAAAAGCTCTGCTTCACATCAAGAGTCCATCTAGACCAAGCTCCTATGCCTAACTTGGCATTACCAGACCCCAAAAAGAGAAAGAGCAAGGCAGACATACTTACTTAGAGTATACTCTCATCCTTTGACTATTTTCTGCTCAGGGCATTTCTTGAGTCTAACAGAGAATACCGACCCTCAGAAAACTCCTTTTCCTCAGCCCTTCCCTTCATGGTTCTGACTAACAGTAGGAGATGAGGCTACATTACTTCTGTTGTGTTTAAATTCGTGATTAATGATGAGAATGGGATTAAGAAAGTGGTCTTCATGGATGTGCTTCTACAGTTTTTCCACTCCCAGGAAGAATTCAACAGGATTTTGGAAGTCATGACTTCTGAACTGGGAACAAGAATAGGTTTTGAATTTTCAGGAGTGATTTCTCAATAGTAGAATCATAAAAACATAGATCATAGAATCACAGAATGGTTTCAGTGGGAAGGAACCTTAGAGATCATCTAGTTCCAGTCCCTTACTATGAACAGGGACACCTTCCACTAGACCAGGGTGCTGAAAGTCCCACCCAGTCTTGCCCCGGTAACCTTTGATATCTGCTGGATGGAGGGTAGGGTAGGTTTCACTAAGTACAGGCACTCTTACACTTGGAAAACAAGATTTGAAGAACAAAGATTTTTTTGGTTCTTTTTTTGTTTAGTTTTTTCCTTCCTTTCTTTTTTCTCTAAGCACTAAGAACAAGGGAGCCATAGCACCCAATCAAGACATCTATCACCAATGACAGGAAAAATAACAACCTTTCTGTCTTTTCTCTAAAGAATCAAATTTTACATTTGGTAGAGATTGACTATTATTTTTTCTGAGGTAACATTGATCATTAAAAAGAAATTCAGAATTTAAATTTTAAAAAAAATCTTACACATTGGGATAAAACTGGGACCTATTAAACCCTTTTTTAAAAACTTTTAATAGCTGTGACAATGCATGCACATATTTGTCAGATGAAAAGATTTCCTAGTCAAGTGGTTGGAATATACTGAAGATTTGGATCTGAGAATGTTTAATTCTTTACTAAAATATTAAGAATTCTAACAAAAGAGATCAAATGAATTTGTGTAAATAAAAGTATGCCAATTAGAATTCAAAGGCAAACTTATTCTCATTCTTTGTTTTGGATTATCAACTAGATATCTCCAAGTGGAAACTCAAATACTGTGTAAGCTTTGGATTCCTCCCCTTCCACAGTTTTCCCAGTTGTCCTGTCACATTTGATATTCTCAAGAACCCTCACATGCAAGGACATGCAGCACATGGCTTCATATAGAGTTACAAAAATACCAGTGTGGTGATCTGCAGTGAATATAGCATCATTGTACTTGTTTTCAATTAAAACAAACAAAAATAATAACAGCATCAAAACCCAACAAACACACAAAAAACGTATTATTTTTATTTTTGGAGCTAATGAGGCCAAGAGGAGACAGAAGGTCAAGGCTTGTAAGGTGCAGATGTAGTTAGCTTGCTCTAAAGAGAAATAACCCTGAACAATATGGACATAAGGCCATATCACTTGTTCTCCTCAGAACCAGGAATCATTCTCTGTCTGCCATTTAATTTAGGAATAACAGTCATCAGAAGTTGTTTACAAGGTAAGTAAGCAAGTCACAGGCACAGTCTGAATGCAGTTTTTGCTTGTATATGCCATAAGCATGTGGATGTACTTCCACCAGCAATGGTTCACCTTCTTGTGCAGAACGGCCTTCCTTGGATTAAGAACATTTTTCCAATAATGTTGCCAGCCTCTTGCAACCAATTAAATTGCCTTCAAGAACAAGCTGTTTCTCTGTATGGAAGGATTTTAAGGGCCATAGTTTAATAGTCTGGCTTTTGGGTCTTTGTGGGGAAGGAAAACAAATTTCATCCTACATCTGGCATTAATTTGGAATGTTTTCAGTATTATCACCATTACATTTGTCTTGGGTAAAAGAGACAGATTTGTTTCTTGATGTGATATGTTGTTATGAACTAAACATTTCACTGTAGCCATCCAGACTGTTTCCCCACGTTGGCAGAGGATAATCTTTCTTGTTGGCAACTATATGGATAAGACTTTCCAGAAGACAGTATGTCCATACATTTCTTGGATACCATCTTTGTTTTTTTCTTCCTCATTGAGACATTTCCAACTCCCTGTTTTGTTTTAATACTGGCAAGCTATCACACTGCCAGTCTACAATTAATACTGGCAAGCTATCACACTGCCAGTCTACAACAGTTCTGGGGTTTGTGCGTTTTTTTAGCGGTTTTTTTGTTTGTAAGTTTGTTTTTGTTTGGTTGGTTGTTGGTTGGTTTTTGGTTTGTTATTTGTTTTGTTTTGTTTTGTTTTTTTTTTTGAAGGTGGCCATGTCATTCACAAAGGCTGGGTGTCTGGGGGAAGAAAAGGGATCAAAAATCTTGAAGTCTTCCAAACATTGAAGCTTGCATTAAAAACTTACTACTTCAAAATGCAGAGATGAGCTATATCCTGTAGACAGGATTTAGATATTTAGATCTCTGTTGTCCCATCATCCAAAATTATAAAGGGAGGTAGACCTTTCCCCTTTCATTATGAATGCACAATTCACTGTTCCCTCTGTAATACTGGAGTTTTAAAAAACTCATTGCCTACTGGAATGCAAGTCCAGTCATTGTTACCTGCAGCAGTTTGCATTTTGATGTCAGAATTACGAAAATCCCCTTGATGCTTCAGTGGTCCTGTGCTGAGGTGGATCCTGTAGGGCTGTAGAAAGCCTCACACAGATTTCATCTCTGTAATACTAAAGCAGCAGAAGGGCTGGCAATATAAGCATGGTATCTTGAGGTGGCTCATAAAGTGATTGCTGCATTTGAAATCTTAATTGCAGCTGCAGAGCCACAGCAAGGGTGAAACAAAAGGGTAACCCAAGTTTATGGTGCTGCTACACACTACCCAGAAGGAAGGTGCAGGGCTGTAGCTGTCACATTGCCCATCAGGAGGTCAGGAAATTCATAGGTAAGGGGTGGATGTAGCTGTAGCCTTAGAGACCAACAGGTCTCACTGGGAAGTCATATCTAAACCACTCAGAAATCAGGGAGTGAAGGTACTGCTGGGCAGTGGTGTGTAGAGAGGTCAGAGCTTACCCAGGCTGCACAACACTGCTGGGGCCTTGGGGAGGCATCTGAGCAGCCAGTTTGCATCTCTGTGCCAGAACAACAGTGCCATCAGTAAGGAGCTTAAATCCATACTGGGAATGTTCTCCTCTGTGGCTGCACTTCTTGGAGCTGCATTCACACGTCCTCTGGATCCCATGGTGCCATGAAGTCTCTGTGCCCTGAGAGAGCACAGGTTCCACTTCATCTTGTTTCCTTCCTCATTCCCTCAGCAACAGGCAGAAAGGTAGCTGGTGGCAGAGTTAGATTTGCTGCTTGGCACCAGCTCGGAGCTCCTGTATGACACAGCGAACTGAACACCTTTCAGTAGTTTTCTGAGCAATTAAGTGGCAGGAAGGGAAACAGGGATTCTGGCACATGGCTGCAAACAGTCTTCCTGTTGAAAACTTGAGCTGGAACAGCTACTGAACCAATGAGGGAGTGGGACAACCTCTCTCCAGTGTTAAGGATCATATGGTTATATGATCTTGGGACAAAACTCTGGAGAGAAGCCAGGCAGAGACTGTTATAGACAGGAAAAAAGTACTTAAAGCAAAGACTTTGGGAGTTTGATTAAAATATTATGCATTTCTGAGATGATTTTCTCCATCCTAATCTCAGCAGCTGCCTACTTCTGTTTCAAGCCACTGGTTGGGTTTATCCTCTCAGCTTTACTCCATACCACTCCCTCTAAGTCATACCCACTTTTCCTACTTATCTTCCTTATTCTTTTGCTCAGAAAGCACAGCTTTGTACAGATCAGGAGGAGGGAAGGGCGGAAGGAAGGAAGGGCGGAAGGAAGGGTGGAAGGGCGGAAGGGCGGAAGGGCGGAAGGAAGGAAGGAAGGAAGGAAGGAAGGAAGGAGGGAGGGAGGGAGGGAGGGAGGGAAGGAAGGAGGGAGGGAGGGAAGGAAGGAGGGAAGGAGGGAAGGAAGGAAGGAAGGAGGAAAGGAAGGAGGGAAGGAAGGAAGAAGATGAAAAATGGTGAGTGGAAGATTGCAGGGCAAATGAGCCTCTCAGGGAAATTTTCAATCTTAATGCCTGTTAGAGGTTATAGTTTAAGTGGCATTTAGTTGTTCTAGGCATATTTTAAAATTCTTTTAGAGAGTTCACAAAAGACATATCATTGCTTTACATGAAATGCAGTGGGGAGATTTTATCAAAATAATAATTTTTGATCCCATATTTTCTGTCCTTAACTCCTACAGCATTTGAGACTCTCTTACCAGCCATCTAGTAGCTTAATTTACTGCAATTTAGTCCTGCATTCCTTTTGATGGCTTAATTACTTTCTAATTATTTTTGGCTGTGGGAGGAAGCTAGGTGAAGGCAGAAGAAGGAGCTGTTATAAATTATTTGTAATCTAGTAAAGTTACAGTTTCACTCCAAAATCAAGGTCGTCTCTTGCTTGGCATGACATGTAGAGTAATAATCTAAACAGACAAGGGAGGAGGGAAACTCATATTATTAGTGTCCCTGTTTGGATGGAAGAGGTGATTAAAGATCAATCAATTTACTGGCTGTCAAGAAGTAAGTTCCTTTCAGAAATAGTATTCTAGTCCTTCTTGCCAGCCCCCAACAGACTCATATTCTCTGTCCTTTTATTTCATTATAAATAAGAGGTCTTGTGTTGCTCTTGAGCTCATTTCATTCAGGAGTAACAAGGACAACAAACAGATTGAGGAATCTCTCCACTGCAACATGAAATGTTATCAGCCATGAGCCAAAGTATATTCTGAATTTAGAGTTCTTTTCCAATCCCTGGTTTCCGTAGGTTTCTAATACACACCTTTTTTGTTTCCTTTTTTTCCTTTTATTTATTTTTCCTTCCAATTATTAAAAATGAGTCTAAGTTATCTGAATTCAGCCATTTAATGGTGTTTGAATTTTTGTAGGGAATCACACCCAGTCGGTTTCAGAGCAAGAATTTTCATTCCAAATTACTTTCATTCACACCAGTTACTTCCAAGACTTCCCTAGCAGTTTGCATTTGGCTTTCATTAGAAATTCTTCCCTCCTCCTGTTATCTCTATTCTTTCCAATTCCCAAGCAAAAAATCCTCCAGACTTTCATAAAGCAAGGTCTAAAACTGTTATTTCTATGAAATATTTTAGCTTTTATAAAGCAAAATCCAACAGTAGCATTTTATTTAGTAAAACATAAGAATTAGCTGCAATGTTGTGTAGCATGTCCTACATGTATTTTCTGCCTTCATCAGAGTATGATTTGCATCTATATTTAGAAAGATATAGGTGTTTGTGTACATAGATATGTAGAAGGCTTGAAAATACAGATTCGTCTGTGATTTTTTTTTTTCAGTCTGAAAGAGAAAAAAAAAATCAGCATAGGTTATGTGTTAGGCATTAGAGTTAATGAGTGCGCACAGATAGACACAAGTGCTTTCTGACAAATAATGTAATATTGTGGTGCTTGATTAATTCACGGCCAAGAAGAAAAAAAGGGCATTTCATAAAAAAAATGTTAAAGCTTCAGGCATCAGGCTCCAGGCCAATGATACAGATTGCAAGAGAAAAAAAGGAGCTGCAGGCCAAGCAATGCTATGTTTGCCAGCTTTGACATATTGGGTGACAGCATAATACATTTAGCTCTAATCTAACACATAATCCCATTATAATTAAAATCTAGCTCATTTTGCACAAGGTCACATTTAGTTTTATTGACCACTGTGATGCTGGAAAAAGATTTATGAAGATGGCTTGAAATGTCTCAAGTGCTAAAGCAAATAGATGTAAAATGTTTCCCACTTGAAGCCCAGCTAGGTAATTGTCCTTTTCTTCCCTGATTTCTGAGGAAATCTGTTTTTTCAGATGGCTGTGGTGTACTAGTCAGAAAATTCTCTATGCCATTATCACTAAGATGAAGGTTTTTGAAATGTCAGCTATAAAATAAAAAATTAAGTGTGGGAGATTTTTGTTTGGTTGGGGTTTTTTTCTTGTTTTGTTCATTTTGTTTTTGTTGTTTTTTTGGTTTTGGGTTTTTTTTTTCCATGAGTAGCAGAATTTTGTGGATATTTTAATAACTTCAGGACAGAAACAGAAAATATTTTTTTCTCCTGCCTTCTGAAGTGATTTCTTTGAATCCTTTACTAAACTGAGCACACATAAGAACTGGTTTTCTTTTTCCATTCTTAATGTAGACAGAGTGGAAATGCTGTGAGTTGGTTAGGATTGAGCTGGAAATTGGGTAGGACCAGTGCTGGCTTGGTACAAAACTGGTATTTGGAAGCTGCAATTGTAATTGAAGAAGTTTGAGTTCTCATTTAAGTACAACACATCACTCTTCCTAAGTGTGGAAGGCTTAAAGAAGCAAATCGGCAATGCTAAACATCTCTCTCATGAAACTAATTACTATTACATTTGGTTTTGAATTAGGTTTGAATACCCTGTACTGTCAGAGTCTGCTTCACCCATAACCAGACAATAATGTTTCAAAAGTATATCACCACTGCTAGAAATAACTCACAAAAGAAAATTGTCTTCAAAATTCTGTTTACTCACGGAATTAATTTTAAAGGGAGGAATTTTGGAATGGATCCAGCATATGGACTGCAGTACCTTGATTGGTGGTCACAGATACAAGACGGCTCCAAAGCAAAGCCCATATAAATGGCATAATGGTAATCATTGAGCATGAGGGTTGCTGGATGTTTGCAGGAGAGGTATTGTTGCACTTCTGAAACTTGCTGACAGAACGGCACTAGTAACCAGAAGTAATGATACTCCTTAAAAGCAGAGAAAATGTGTGCTAAGAGAGTTAAGGGCATTGTCAAAGCACCAACTGTCCAGCATGTTATAGATAAAGTGGAAACATGCCATCAGCAGTGAGACAAAACCCATAACAGAAAAGTAGAATAATAACAGAGGGATTGGACACGAAACTGCTATCAAGAGTTTGTTTGGAGATTCTTTTAAATCTCCAGGGCAAATTGCCATGTTTAAAAAATAACTTTATTGGGATAAACATTAAAGATTTATATTGCCCTATGGAAATAACAGGGTTCTCTGGAGGGCAATAAACAATGCCCAAATTACATCTTCCTAAGAAAGGTTCCCAGAAGAATCTCTATTGACTAAATTTTTACAGTGTAATCCTGCAATGCAGAGCAGTGATTGGCAGTAACACGTCATTAGTTTTGTAGTGAGTTTCCAAGGCCTCAGGATTGAGGCTGATCAGCCTTACTCTGTCTGAACCTTTCCTGACCTGATTGCAGTTTTGTTGCATTTGTTTTTTCTTTGACAGTAATTTGTGTAATTAACCAGATGTCATATTTAATTTGATTTGTTTATCATGAGTGAAACATAGAATTTTATGTAGGTCACAATAACAGGAAGTTATTCTGTGCAGAATGCATTAGTTATGACCAAAACAATGATGATATGTAGAGAATTGCAGGTCTTGTAAAAGAGTGGAGGCCTTGAAATGTGAAGGCACAGGATGTAGCAGAGAAGAAATCAGGCATGAGTTGATAAGGAATGTGGCAAAGACCTGGAACTGGAGGCCTTACATCTGTAAACAACTCACCAATGGCCAATTAAAAAAATGCAGACATAATCTAAACAAAACTGATTTTAGTGGTAAAGAGAACACAAAAGTAGTGTCTAGCATACATAGTAAATCCAGGTGTTATATGGATCTGAGGATCAAGTGAGAGACCAAATGTATAAAACTGTGTTAAAGACATTAAAAATTACCCCAGATGGATCCTGAAGAGAAAAGAAGGAACCAATATCATACTAATCCCTGTGAAAGATTCTGGGTGCTGACAACTAGCCGTAGCATCCCCATCAACACTACCTATATCTTAGTGTCTAATATCTTTTAGTCATCCATCAGGAATCGAATAGGACATGTCAGACATTCTTTCACTGGCATTGCCTTAGCGTTCCCTATTGAGCTGTATATAAGTAGGAGGGAATTGTTGGTAGAGTGAGTGCTAAAACTGCGCCAATGTGAAAGGTGTTCTTTGCCCAGAGTGGCAAAGGAGTTTAGAAACTTTTAGGGATTTATTTTAACTGGGTTTTGGTTTGGTTTGGTTTTTGTTTGTTTGTTTGTTTGTTTGTTTGTTTGTTTTTAATTCCATTAGCCTTGGAGTAGCACAAAGATCTCATCAGCCTTTCACATATGTGTAAGTGAAAATTAAGAATCCAATTCATTTTGCATTTAGACATTAACTGGCATGCTAAAATCATGTATATGACTGTTTCAAACTGTATATCATCTTATCAGAGAGAGAAGTCTTCCTCTACAGACATCTAAGACCTAAACTATTTTCAAATTATATTTTTCTTCACATTTACTGTAAGCAAGGTCTGAGACAGCCAGTGAAGACAGGTCCTTAAAATGCTAATGTTGGATGAAATTAATCCAGGTGTAAGGTTGGCTATCAAGTTCGGTTCTGGTAAATTAAGGCTGTGAGGATATCAACATTGCTCAATATGGTGGATTATGTGCTAAACTCATTACAGAGGTTGAAGCTTTAGGATCATGTGCAAAGGAAAGTGTGACTTTTGAGGGCAATATTTTTAATATGATTGAATGCCATGAATATTAAAGTCTGATACAATGATGTTGTCTTTAATTTGAGAAGAATGGTAATATTTCAGTGTGATACTAACCCACCTATCAGCTCTGATTATTCTATGCCCTGAGATTAAGTCTTGTGATCTGTGCTGGTTCACATCCTGCCTGTTTAGAACACTGGTAAATCCTGCAGATGACCCAGTATGAGACTGAAATTCCTAACTATCTTAGGAATACTGGAAAAAGGCTTTTAATGAATGTAAAAGTATATCTAAGTCTTCTGTGTCTAAAACTCTCTCTTTACTAGATGTAGTCACCCTATTTTGGTAAATGTACTAATATTTAGTAATTTTCACCACATTGAGCAACTAAACCAATAGAAGAAAAAAACCAATGAAATAAGGATGTGGGAATGTAACTCCCATTTGTCTGAAAAACTTTCATTAATCATTTCCTTCTGTTTTTAAAAGATGTCATATATGTATTGAAAAAGAGATTTCTTGTAACTTGAATCACGTAATCTGATTTTTTCATGACCTTACCACTGACAGTCTTACAATGTATGTGAACAATGATCTATGGATGTATTCAGTAGTGCAGCTGAGATTTCCTAGACCAATGATTAATGGTGGATTCAGGCTGTCCATTGTACATCCTCTGCTATGGCATAAACACTAAGTCCAGAACTATGTTGTAAATGTACAATCATAACATGACTTGCGATGATAGCACTAATCAATTATTAGCTAGCTGTAATCAATTATCATTTCTGTTAATGGAGTTAAGGTGTAGTTGAAACATTGGAACAGATTAGTGCAGGACCTAAAAAAAACACTCTGTGGGAAAGTTATTTCAAGTCAGCAATGTTCTTGAATTCCAATTAATATATGAATCTGAATCCAATACACTTATCAGATGTTTGAGTTGCCTGAATTCTACTCCAAAACCCTTGAATCAGTTCTGCCTTTTTCAAAGATTTTCTGTTTCTCCAAGACACAGTAACAGGACACCCATAACTTCTCTGGTCAAGATGTTCCAGTATCTCATCTGTCTCATGATGAAACATTTCTTCCTTTTGTACAGTCTAAAGCTACCACCCTTCAATTCAAATCTATTGCCCCTTGTCCTGTCCCTAGAGTCCTTGGTCTTCCTCTGTCTTTCTTTTAAGTTTCTTTTATATATCGAAAAGCCACGAAAAGGTCTTCCCAAGACTTCTCTTCTCCTGGCTGAACAATCCCAGGTTTCTTAGCCTTTCTTCACCAGAGGGATGTTCCCATCCCCTAGTCATTCTCATGGTCCTCCTCTGAATCCATTTGGACAATATCCAGGTCTTTTTTGCACTGGAATCTCCTGACTTCTTGTTCATTGAGATGGAGGGGGTTTGAGCTTTGATGATGTGATATTTGGTTATTAACCATATTTTCTGGTCTCCTATTTCCTCTAGGGTTTTATGCCAGTGGACACTCCTAAGCACATCTCCTTACTCTCAGGATCCTGAACTCCACCATCTTGTGGTCTTTGCAGCCAAGGCTGCCTTTGATTTTCCCACCTCTGATGAGCCCCTCCTTGTTGGTGAGTATGATCCTGCCATGATCTCTAATGCTAGCTCAAAAACATGCCTAAACATTTAGAATCAAAGCCAATTTTGCAATTTCTTCTTGGTTTCTGATCTAGCATCAGTCCTAGTATTTATCCCTGTAAATATCTTCTCCTTTCAGTTATTTTTGTACTATTTTTATGTTCTCCTTCCTTTTACACTCCTGAAAAAATTTCTTGTTGTCACAAAATTCAGTGCTACAGCAGTTCAAGAGGTTTGATCTGCAGATTGCTTATTCTATTTTCTACTATCACATTAATGGAAAAAGACAATTAAAAAGACAATTAGAATATAAAAGAGTAACTTGCAGCTATTCAAAAGATGCCTCCCCCCCCCCCCGCCCCCGCCAAAGTCAATGAATATTTCCTGCATGCCATTGTTTTATACTAGGTGAACAACTTATGGATTGTGTGGTTTATTATACGGAAAAAAAAGAAATCATTAAATAATACTTTGCCTCATTTTACACAGGCGATTAAGGCACATAGAACTAAAAGAGCAATGCAGATGTTTGAGAAACACAGACTTCTACACGGTGAGAAATTAAAAGTACTACTAACTTCTGCTAATATAGATCTCATTTAGGGTCATTTAGGGTCAGAATATTGTAGTACAGTTAAATGCAACTGAGAGGCTATTTAATCCTTGCAGAGAGATATTGTAAAAATAATAATAAAAACTACATGAAAAATGTGTGCTTAACCAGCAAATTATAATTTTGGAAATTTATAGAATGAATGAAAACAATGTTTATGTTCGTCTTACTTTTTTATTAGCAGTAAAGCACAGCTATTTTTGGTGTAAAATCTTAGTGAGAAATACAGAGATAAGTATTAACTTTGATCTATGTAGGACTTGGAGCAATTTTAGATTTCATCATACCATTGCTGATTCTGATCAGATTGGACCCATTTCTTTGTAGTGGTAAACTTTGATTATTAATGTCATTTTAAAAAAGAAGTCATCTGTCATAATGAGATCATGCTTTTAAAATGATTCTATGGCAACATTTATCGGTAACTACCTTTTGCATTGGCTAATAACCAAACTTCTACCACTTTCCTCCAGTGATGCAGAATAGAACATAGACAGGAAAAAAATCAAAAAACAAAACACAAAACATAAATGTTAGGAAAAGAACTTCCTCATAATCATGGTTTTCACATGGATGTGTCAGATTCCCATTAGTATACCTAACTTCACCAAACTTGTCACTGGGTTCCTCTATATATATTTGGGGGAATAAGCATTGAGATCAAAGTTGAGTATGACTCCTCATGCATAGTCAACATAGAGCAGGAAATGTTGCTTGGAAGAAAAAAAAAATCCTCTGTTTTTTTTTGTTTTTTTTTTTTTGTCATATGAAGCCCTAAACAACCTTGCCCATATAAATGAGGATGGCACTAGATGATCTTTAAGGTCCCTTTCAACCCACACCATTCTGTGATTCTGTGATATGTGAAAGCTGGATGGTGTCTTTACATTACACAGATGTACAGATTGTGGGAGAGCTCTTTCCACCCAGTGATCTTCCCATTCCTGCTGTGAGTGGCACAGCTCAGAAGTCCTTCATGCAGTTTGCCTCAGCTTCCTGCCTAATGCCGTTCACTACAAATGAAGATTCAGAGCACACAAGACAAATTGCTGCAGTTGAGTGAGCCAAGAGAAACCAATTACGTTAATAATGGGAATATTCTGAAAAAATGTTCTGCTTCACCTAGTTTTAAATGGGTCTGTTTTCCATACTTCATCACATTCCCTGCTGTATTCAAGCTGATAACTTTATAGTTGTTGGGGGAGTTTTTTGTTTGGATAGTTTTGTTTGTTAGGTTTTTGGGTTTTGTTTTTTTGTTGTTGTTGGTTTGTTTTTGTTTTTTTTTTATTATGGAGTGGGGGTTTTGTTTTGCTGCTTGGTTTTGGTTAATATAGACCTTTTCAAAAACCATGTTCTTCAAATATATCTATCAATATTTTGGAAAACACAGAATACTTGATACAGCTTTCATTTTTCAATTAATTATGTAATTGTTAAAACATCATTAATACTGCAGAAGGAAACATGATGAAAAAGGGAAATCACTGTCACTACTATTCATTAAAAGCTCAATTTTTGAAAAAGACCTCCTTTTCCATGAAAATCTGTCTTGCATGAAAATTGATGTCTGTGTTTTCAGTTACTCTGATAGAGTAATTTATTGCTCACTTCATGTTTTATAAATGATAAATTACATTAGGTATAACATAAAACCCCCCCAAACTGTTATCAAACTATCCTTTTGCTTTAAAGAAGACATTGCCATTGCACTGAAGTGATTTTTTTCCCCCATTTATCGATGTTGGGTGTTTGTTTTTTTCTTTTTTAATTTTCAATGCTATCTTGAAAATAAGAATAACTATGCTATCAGGCTTATTGTTAATTAAGTAATCAAAGATTTATTGTCATAACAGTTTTCTCATGTTGAATTTTTTAACTTAACAGTTTACATTATTACAGTCTAGTCTATACAAACACACCATTGTCTGATCTCCATCTGTGACTGGAAGGTTTTATTTCTGTTTTTACAGACTGTTGCTTTTCTCTATTCCTCAAATCAGGTAAGAACAACTTGTTTATATTTTTGTTTTGTTTTGTTTTCTGTTGACACCCACTTACACTCAATTTCCTTTCCAACCTAAATGATCTATATTCCCAGCCTGTTCCCTTCACACTCTCTGAGTTTGCTAGTTGTGATTATTTAAAACAAAATGAATTATTTTCCAGTGTTTCAAAGTGGACAGATTCTGTTCTCAGTTCTACCTTGCTTAAAAAAAAGGAAACCTCAATAACAGCAAATGTGCTATACTACATAGAAATGATCAGATATAAAGTAACTCTGTTTACAGGGTGAATTGACAATGCTTTTTTCTAAATTCAGTTTGAAGTTTGGTTATGATGTGCTTCTTTTGGACTTTGCAATGATTCTTATTAGAACTGAAAGAATTGATTCAAACTGAAACTTTTTTTTTTAATGAAATATTCCTGTAACAAAAATGGATTATGAATTTCTCCTCCTCGATGCCTTTTCCCCTTTTGGTTTGCTTGGTGTCTCCCCCCATTCTGTTACTAAAAACATGGGTTCTCATGTAAGCGTTAACCTGGGCTAAATATGGATCTCATGGCTTAAAAGGAGGGCTAATAATGCAGATCACAAACACCACCAGTGGCAATAGCAGGGAGGGAGGGAATGAGAGGAGCTAGTGGCAATGAAGGTAAGCCTGGGACATTTGGTGGACAAGGACCTCCTAAAAGATATTGAAAACTAGTACACTGAGAGGCTGTGGTCTCCAGGCTACTGTTAGCATTGGTCTTGACAAGAAGGTGCTAAATGTTACTGCAGGTTTTTCAATTTTTTCCTATTGTTCAATGAGCAATGAGAGAGGATGAGGCCTCCAGGGTCTGAATTGCCATTTCTGTTAAAGGCTGAGCAGCAGGTTGTTAACATTTCTAATTGACACACTAAGACAGGTGCTGACTAAGATTATTTCACAAGTTTTGAAAAGTCCCTCAAAGTATTTGCCTATGTATTGTTTTTGCTGTTGTTGAGGTTTATTTGGATACCTCCAAAAATCCTGAGTGTATACATATGCCTCTTATAGCTGAAAGTGGAGTATATCCCGCATGCAAATGATGCACAAGGTTTTCCTAATGTTGCAAAGAGTCAGAATCCACAATTTGGATGTGAGAACTGTCCTTGCAGTTTTCAATGACAATAACCAGGTGTTAGGGCGAATGATATTTCCCATTAGTTTGCTCATCAAAGTAAAGAGGGAAGGAAAAAAGTGGGCTTTACTGTGAAATGTAGTATGCATTTCCCAACATGGAAGTCAATTCTAGTCTAAAGATGGGAAAAATTTAGAAGACCAGTTCAACACATGTGGGTTTATATATTGATTAGGATGGTGACAATAACCAAATATACAAGGCATATGCTACCAACCCTAAGCAAAGCTCTAGTGAGGCAGAAGATCAAATGGAGTAAGCTCAGCATAATATTTGAGGCAGTGATATTTATATCAACTTGTTTATGACTTACAGAGTTACAGAATTACCTTATCTCCATCTGCTGATCTCAGACAACCAGAAATAGCAGAGTACCAGACATACAAACCATTTCTACTGGCATCCATATGCCATTCATGAAAAAGGAAACATCTAAAGTACAGAACACACCTATCTTAGTGCTGCTACAGAGAAAACAAACAGACCAAAAAAGGCCCAGACATCACATTTTAAAATTAGGCTAAAGACATGACAAAGATTCTAACTGGGCCCTACATTTAATTGCCCAAGCATTCTATTCCACTAAAACTATGAACAGAATTGTAAAAGACTAATAGGCAGAAGAGACAAAATCATATGTAAAACAGTAAATATCAGTACATGAAAAAAAGGCTGTTCAGGAAGCTACATTTTGCCGACGAAATAGGTGAAGTATTTAAATCAAGTCAGTACTAAAGTATGTCTGATTTTGTTTTCCTAATCTAAAAATTAGGGAATATTTTTCTACCTACATGAAAGTAATTAAGAGAGTTGTACATTTCACTTATATAAGGTCTCCTTGCTCTTTGCTGTCAGAGTGATGGGACATTACCTGGATACAAATCTAATCTACAATGTTTGTAAAATAGATCCCAGGCTACCAGCACTTTTTTCATGGATGTGAAGTCCCATATCCTGGTCTTAGCATCTTCCTCTTGTTCCAGTTAAGGTAACAGTTTAATTACCAAAGCATTAATTTCACTGTTTAAATTGAACTCGAGTCAAGAACACAAAATTAATCAGAAATTACAACTGACCTCTGCTTATATAGAATTCAAGACCAGAGAGTTATTTGGAGACTAAATAATTCGTTTATTTGGAAAGAATGTAGATTCCCAGGTTTAACATATTAATATGTAAAGCAATGTATTCTGAGACAGTGTCATCCCTCTCATCCTGAAATGCATCTCTCTCACCAGATAAGATGAAATGTACACCATAAAAATAATTTATAAACATGTTAATAATAATAAATCAATAGCAAAAAAAGCTATTACAAAACTTTTTGTCCAATAAGAATTATATAGGTTATTATAGTTCTACACCCAAGTTGCATTAATTAAAATGGTTTTAATGTGGACAAGGTGAGGAAAGACAAACAGCAAGCTTAAAGACTAATCAAAAAAAGCTTTGACAACCAACAGACTTGCTTCTAGGATCCAAAAGAGAATTTAAGGGAGCATATATATATATATATGTGCTTACCTGGCTATTACACTTAACTCTTCCCATGCCACAACTTTTGTAGGAGACTGGCTCTGGACTAAATGAACCTTTGCTCTCACTCGAGTACTGGCCATCCTTTCATTAGGAAGATCAGATGATTGTTGAAGGAGACATTAACCCTCTATTTGATATATGTGTAGGGCATTTTGGATCAACTCAAAAAAAGAAAAAAGAAGTCTTAAACCTCCAAGAAAGGTAGAAATAGTGAAATTTAGGTAGTTAGGCTTCAAGCTTCTTCTGCTAGCAACTCCATGTTTATCTCCTGCTAAAATCTGAATGCATGTGCAGTTCTTTGCTGCACCAACTTGCTGGCATTCCCATGGCTATTAAAACAGAGAACCTCCAGAGGAGGACCTCAGTTTAACAGAACAGAACAGCTGATTGTACTACATACACGTCAGTCTGAAAAGGTTTCAGAAACAAGGGGTAGGACTCATCTATCTCACCTGACTTTGAGTGCAGAGACCTACATTTTAACTGGTTGTTTGTGCTCCCATTATCATCAGTAGAGATCTGATCAATTCCATTAATGGAGGTTAGGATGCAATTCCTCTGAGCAAATGTAGACATCTGTTTAGGATGAGATGAGTCACACTCTAAATTCCATTGTCTCTTACTAGATCTTCCCTGGCAGTAAAGAGAATTGAAAGTGACTTGCTGAAATGCACATTAGCACCCACATTTAGTCAGATGAATCCTGTTGGAAGGGACACTGCCTGAAGAGCTCAGTATTACAAATGTTCCAAATATTTGTCAAAGCCAGCCTGATAGGACTAAGCAGGTCAGCAAACAGCTGCTCTCTAGTCATCTCATAGAGACAGAGAAAGAGGGCTTTCCTCTAATCCATTTTCTCTGCAGTGTGGTGCAAGAAGAGATGACACTTGACATGTAAATTGTGAGAAATTACACTGTGTAGCTATCTACAACAAACAGAATGGCCATGTGAAAATCTGAGGTCAAGCTCTCTCAAAGAAACAGCGCATTTTGTTCTGACTTCTCCAGAGGGAAATTTCCACCTTTGGAATAGGCCTAAATAACTTTTAAGGGTTTTACCACACATATACAGCTGCATTCAGAAAATCAGGCCAGCATAATTTCCAACAGGCCAACTCTTATTACAGTGTCTCTAAGCCCATGGCATAAACAGGCTGAAAGTATTGTTGAGCAATTATAAAACGTAGGGAGCTTTGAGATGAACTGATCTAGCGCCTCTTGTCTGGTGAACTGAGGGTCAAGGCCATTGCTCAAATATTTCAGCACCTTGTGCCACATAGGGTGGCAGATTTAAGATATTTGTGCTCTCATGATGCTTGTACTGATCCATACCCAATATCCCTTGAGAACTGAGTAAATTGCACTTCCTGATAACCTGGTAACAACTCACAGTTCAGCTGAGCATGTTGAAAACCCATGTTCACAGTCCCTTTAGGTCATTCAGTCTTATTAGATATGTATACCAACAGAATAATTTAATCTCTGTTTTCATCTCTCCTTTCTTCCTGCTCCATCTCTTTTTTGTCCTTAATTCATGAGGTAGTAAGAGAAATTGGAAGACACTATTTTTTCAGTTGCCATGTTCACCCTCTAATGTGTCTATATTTTGAAAATTAGAAAGACTCAGGAAGTGAATACCAATGATTGCTCTGTTCATTAAGGCTGAAAAAAAAAATGAGCTGAGGTACGGCTGGATGTACAAGGACATAAATATCACTCAGCATTTAACCAGAGCTCATGTTGTCTGGTGTAAAAATCCAATAAACCTCCTCTTTAAAGGCAAGTTATTTACAGTGTTTTCCCTCCCTTAGGGGATATATTTACAAGCTCAATGCCAATAATTCTAGGCAGGAAACATTGTGATTACATCTGAAAATAGTGTTCAGCAATAGATGAATTAGCTGTCCCCTTTGCTGGCAGATAATTCTATTCATGTCTCATAGCTATTGTTTTAGTTAAAAAGTAATTTTTAACAGCTTATCAGGTATTTGGAACACAGCATTATAGAGACATGAAATAACTGTGGCTGGAATGGATCTCTGGATATCGTATGGTTCAACTTACATCTCAAAGCTGGTCTAGTTTCAAAGTTAGATTCACAGGCACCCAAATATTAGAGCTTCGGAAGTTCAAACATCTCTCAAAGGCCTGCAGCTGTCATGAAGTCAGTTTCTAGTTTTAGGATTCTTTTATATAAAATTGTTTTGTGTTTGATATCCAATTCATCTTCACTAAAGGATGACTAGAACTGCTACGACAATATATAGAACAACTTATATCTTTGACAGTCTTCCAGTGATTTTGAGCTTCCAGATATTTTTCTGGAATGTGTTTCTCATTTGTACATTGCAAAAGGAAAGTCTTATACGTAAAATCCTAAAGAAGAGCCTTTTGAGTAATAGCATGGAATCTCAACTGAATATTGGCTGGAGCCCTGAAGGAACTTTTGTCTGTTGACTTCAGATTTTATATCATTCTTAGCATGTAAAGCTTAAGGATGAGATAATGATGACTAAGGTGCCTCTGGAAAAAATTAAAGGGTTTATGTTATTCACACCGCTAATGAGAAATTCACCATAAGGCAGCCTGAGAAGCATTGGAGACCAATGACATGACTCCTGGTGCTTTCATTATTATCTTTATATCCAATTTACAACTGTTCCACAGGTGCATTTGGAAATAAACCTAGAAGGAAGTCACATGTTGTGTGTTTTGAGCTAATAAAAGAGCAGAATGTAAATGCTCTGATGCAGAGTAGTGATTCTCAAAAGGACTGTTAGGTTGTGGTATAGGTTAACATCAGAGTAATGGACATGAGTGTTTATTTGGTTTACATGGCAGAATTTACATAGTGGGGGAGGCTTCTGTGGGAAGAGGTCAGGGCTGACCCTATGTTGGACTCAGCTGTTTACAGCTAGCTCCAAAATGTCCCCACTATTGGCCAGACCCTGATTCTTCAGCAAAGCTAGTGATCTCTTGACATCACATTTTAAAAAGTATTAAAAACACTGCAACAGCTGTGAGAGAGAGGCATGAGAAAAGATGTAAGGGAAAAAAAAAACCCTGCTTTTTCATCACATTTTCTCCTGCTGTCCTGTGGAGGAGTAGTCAGAGAGGGTCTAGGTGGGCATCCATGAGCCAACCAAGGTCATTCTCACCACAGGGACTCTGGAATAAGCTTCAAGAACAGAAAAGTGACCAATGGTGTAGATTAACATAAAGCTGTTCTTACTGATTGTCTTCAGAATCAGTCCCTTACTGACCTCAAAAATTATATGACAAATATTATGAAACTACAGTCCTTTTGAAGTCTCTTTCATCAGTTCTGTCCCTTCAGCTGGTGACACATAATGTGATTTTAAGTATCACTCTGAGTTTTTGAATAGTAGCTCTATAGTTTAGATACAGGAAATGGTGCCATGCAGGATTTAAACTCATTTTTATATACAGTAAAGAAAATTAATGAAAAAAAGAACAATTGATATTTAAACATTTTTTGTTTTTGATAAAGTGAAAGCATCACACATGGTACACTTGAATGAAAATATGCCTTTTACCTCACCTTTCCACTTTTCTGGAAGTCAGGAATACTAAAGAAATCTACGCTTTCAAGAAGGGACTATTTTCTCTTTTCGATTACAAAGTAGCCTGTGAAATTCTTGCTTAGTTCCTTTTTTGAAGTCTTAGTTCCTCCTTTTAGTCTTAGTTCCTCATGCTTATGGTGATGGCATATTCACCAGAAGGAATAAAAAGAAATTATTTACAAATGTGAATTACCTACAAGCATGTAAAGGAGATACCTGTTTTGTGTGATTGCAAAATACAATACCTCAAAACCCTTACTCACCTAAGAGTATCTTATTTAAAGGATTAATCTTGCTGGTTTACACATTGTCACAGCATGAGCAAGGAAGGGAGAGGAGAGAAGATTTTGTAGGATCGGTCCCTGAAGTGACCATGGTGATTGGCTTCTCCTTTGGCAGTAAACTTTTGTGAAAATAAATTGCCCAATCTACAATTTGTCCCTATAGTGTTCCATTGTTTACGGATCATTTACAGCACTCTTGTGAGCACCTTGCTAAAAGTACTTTGAAATATCAAAATGGACATTATTTGTGTAATGAGGTTTGGGGTTTAATAGCTTCATTCACACATGAGGGATCGCAGACTTTCCTGATAGGCATCTATTAAACAAAATGGTTTGCAACCTCTGCTTGAGGCGAGAAAAACCTTTGTGTTACTGCTCTGGACTGAGATTAAATAGAGCTTATTTCTGAGCAGGAGATTTTTGTAGCAAGAAAAACTAGCAGATTTTTAGTACAATGCTTTTTTAATGGTGATGACTGAAGCGGAAAATAATCCATGTTGCTGTCAGAAAGAAGGAAGGGACTAGGAGAAAAGTTTCAAGAACATGAAAGCCTAAGTCTTTAAAGAATGCACTTTGGTCCAAATTCCAATTTTATTAATGTTCTCAAAGTTACAGGTGGGAGCTCAGGAAAATTTTCTGAAATTCTTTTTTTTCCCCTCATCTTCTAAGCAGTGAAAGAAACTCCAGGCTTAAACCAATTGTGGTACCAATGGTACTTATCGAGATGGGATGAGCAAAACTCTTTCAGGGACAGAAGCCTTTTACTTGTCTTTTTTAGAAATCCCTTCACTACACTACGTCTATTCAAGTTAATTAAATAGATTGAAGAAACGTCACTGTGTTCTGAAGTTTCATTTCACCTACAGTGAAATTAGGATTAACTTTGGCATGATTTTAATCTGAGCTAGCCTGTACGTTTTAGGTTTTAGTGTAAATCTGAGATAATTCCCTATAAATAGTTTGGATCTGGATGCTCTGATTTGGAGTCTAAGAGAGTTTAACTGGAAAAATAGAGGACATTTTGTTTCAATCAACTTTAGTGTCAGAGGAATAAAATTTATTTTAAATAATTCTGATTGCTTGCTGCCCGGTTTACCATATAAACTTCTAATACTGGCACTTGTTACCATACCTTAAAAGACTATTTGGCTTGATTCAGTTGTCCACCCCAAGGTACTGACTGTGATTTCAGATGCTTTAGAATATCACACATACCTTCCACCTTCCAGAAGGGACTAGGTTCTCTGTTATATTTGCCAGTCCAAATATGAAGGTTTCTGAAAGCTTTGGACAACTCAGGTGGTGACAGAATTCTTTACCAGAAAACTGAATTTCAACTCAACTAACTACAGTAGAAATTCACCTTAAACAACCCTAGTTTTCCCTGTTTTATTTTCCCTCGACTCATATGCCACTGCAGAATGGCACAGGTCTTATGACATATCTCCCAAGCTCCTTAGCTCTGGAACATATATGACATTTTAAATGGCTTTACATACCAATACTTAGGCAAAGGCCTATGTTTATATGCTTGTGCAATAGGTATTTTGGTCTGAAGTTGAATTGTACTGTTAATCATACAGCTTGTCCTGAAGGAGACATTAAAAAAATCCTTGCAATGAGCAGATATGATTGTGTCCATATTAATAAACTGAAAGTGTCCAGATCAATGGCTTCGATCAACTAGCACTTTACTGAGTAACGCTTGAGGACGTTTGGAGTTAGATAAGATCACGGGGTACTGCAACTGACCATTTAAGAGAGGGTTCTCACTATTTTGAGTAAAAGGACTGGTTTAGGGTGTTGACAAGAAAGCTTTTAATGCTGTAGTCCCTGCTTGCACCCGAATCTGACCTTTATTTCCTGCAGCCCCACTCAAGTGATAACCCCCAGTGACAGTTGTAATCTATTTGTCTGGTCACTCAAATTAAATTCAGGGGAGGCAGGTAATGACATAGTAGCCAGGGGCTAATTTGAGCAATGCACCTTCCTAACCATAGTGCTGAATGAGGTCTAACTCAGGCCTGGTTTGGAAGAAACTAACAAAACATTCACAGCTGCTATGCAAACATTACTGAGTCAACCATCTTAATCCATAAATAGTGAACATAATTAGTATGGCAGTGGGCTGCAAGTCAGGATCTCCTCTTGAGTAGGAACACCTCTTGAAGTGGCTCCTCAAGGCCAAGAGAGTCCTTATTGTGTCAGATGCTCAGTGAATTGGGAAACTTTGAAATCTCAGATAAGTGATATAAAGGACTGATTGCACAGATATAGTCCTTTAGACATAATCCATTGTTCAAGACCAGAACTAAATCTGGTTTTAGCCACACCTAAACTTCCCACTGAAAAGGAGTTTAGTGTGTATGACTCACGGAAAAGGCTCCCCTGATGGTCTGATCCCATCCTCTATGCAGTAGATACTCAAGCATACCTTGCCATCAAATCTTGCTAAACCACTGTCACATTTACCATCAGCTTTGTAAAAGTCTGGTTTATATCAAAAAATGTGCTGCTTCTCTCTTATGAATGGTATGTCACTCCATCTGCAACAAAGCTTCTGTGCTAAATGATCTCAGTGCTAGAGAATGTACTTTATTCTGCTTTATATACCGGTTTGGATGTTTTCTCTGTGCACAGTTAAGTTACAGTTTTGCGTTACAGGTAAATTGATCTCACAGCTTGGTCTCTCTCTGCCACAGGATGGTCTCGTTGCCTTTCTCTTCAGGCCCCTGAATAACTTTCACTTTCATCTCCTTTACACCAGTACTGGGGCTTGTTTGATCTCTCAGAGAAGCAGTTCAGAGAAATCTGTGCATTTTTCTACTGTACTTATTTTGTGGGTCACCTGAGGGTTTCATGCCCACAGGGATTGCACTTATGCAATTGCTTTCACACAGGAAACAACCCATGGGTGCAGCAAGCCACACAAGGGAAAGGGAAAAGCATATGACTAGAAGACACTAAATCAGTATTTCCTTAATCCATGTTGTTACAGTGCAGCCTGTGGGTGCAGACGTAGGAGCCTGTGCTAATTTAAAAATGGTAGCACAGCAGTGAAGCGGCTGAAGTGATGTCCCCTCCTGCTGCCTCAGTGGTGTGTTTTATACTCTCCACAGGGTGATCCAGATCAAGGGCCTGCTAGCAATTACCTCTGCCTGGTGGATCTGACTTGTCCCACTTGCCCGGACATTTTTTACCTCCCCCTTCTCAACAGAAGATGGGGAGAAAAGAGGGTGGAAAAGCTTGAGGACTGAGATAAAGACAGAGAGATTACCCACCAGTTACCACCAGGAGTAAAAGGCTTTGATTTGGGGAAAAGTAGCTTTATTTATTGTCATTTAAAATAGATTCAGGTAGTGAGAAATGAAGATAGAGACTAAAACATCTCCCTCCCACTGTTTCTTCCTCCATCCCACTTCCCTCCCTTCACTCTCGCCTTCTCTCTTCTGAGGGCTCACAGATCATATTCCTGCAGGGAACGTCCCCTAGGCCAGAGAGGGTGTCTGCTCCAGCAGGGTCTCTGTAGGACTCCTCAAGAAGGGATACATGTTCTGGGCCAGCAGCATCTCCTGCCCTTCTCCTCCTCCAGCTCACGTTGTGGTCCCTCTGCTGCCATTCCCACCTTGGCTCCTGCCTTCTCTCCCACTGCATTTTGAGCCCTTTCTGGAATCTGTTTCTCCCTGGCTCCCTTAGCTTGGCTGACGGGTGGTCTGTGCCCTGCACTGGGGCTATTGGAGCCAGCTGGGACCTGCTGTGTCCAGCACCCTCTCCCCTCAGAGGAGAGACCCTGCAGCGCCACTGTCAGCCCCTGGTACAGACATCTAAGCAAGAAAGAAACATAAACCAGTGTTTTCAAGATCTGTAATTTTGTAAAACACCATCACACACATGGTCACAGATTACCCTGGAACTGACTGGCATGAGCAACAGCCCCACTACAACCTAAGCAGGTTAATTCAGCTGGATATCGCAACAGGAGATCTTCTGCCATTGAATACTTGGTGCTGCCATTTTGATTCGCCATCCATATGACAGAGAATTGCCTTTTTATGAAATTTCATACTGTATGTGTTTTCATTCTTCCCTCAAATTATCTGACAGTGACGTCTTCCAATGGACCAGGTTTCTCAAAGGCCCAAAAAACCTGTCTGTGTACATTTCCAGGGATAGGAAATCCACAGCTTCTCTCAGCAACCTGTTCCAGTGCCTCACCACCTTCCCCATAAAAAACCCCTTCCTAATATCTAAGACAAACTTGCCCTCTCTCAGTTTAAAGCCATTCCCCTTTTTCTTATTACTCCTTGCCCTTGTCAAAACTCCCTCTCCAGCTTCTCTGTATACCACATTTAGGTTCTGGGAGGTGCTATAAGGTCTCCCCATAAAACAGATAATAATAATTTGAAGAATCAAAGGACATCACACAATGAACCATTATGGTTTTAGGTAGAATGCCATCTATTGATACTCTGCAAGTGGTTTATATAGGGTCAAAGCTACGTGCTAATTGATTGTAGTAATTGTCACACCATAAAGCAACATTTCCTATTGGTTATATTCCATATCTCACAAGTCCAGTTTTTTGAGAAAACATCCTAGCAGTTCCCAGGTGAACCTCAAGAGTTCTGTGCAAAACTTTCAGTTCTTGTGTGAAAGTCTGGCGAGTTGCTGGGAACTCCTGGGGAGTGATTTCTTCTTTACCACTCAGCAGCAGCTGTGCCTTTGTTTATTTTTTGCTGGTAGCTGCTTCAGTCTCACAGAGACCATACAGTCTGGATCGCTCACATGACCATATTCTATAAGAAATTCCTCTACATCTCCAGACCCTTCTCTTTTTCAAGCTGAGCAGCCCCAACTCTCTCAACCTATCTTGATAGGTGTTCCAGTCTTCTCTCTGATCTTCATGGCCTCCTCTGGACTTATTCCAACAGATCCATGACCCTCTTATGTTGGAGACCCCAAAACTGAGCACAATACTTCAGATGGGGTCTCACCAGAGCAGAGCAGAGCGGCAGAATCACCTCCATTGACCTGTTGGCCACATTGCCTTTGATACAGCCCAGGACATGGTTGTTTTTCTGGGCTGTGAATGCATGTTGCTGGGTCATGAGGAGCTTCTGTGTATTCTTTCCACACTCCTGTCTTTTTCTTCTACCCTATGTAGGCTTCCTTTTTGTGTTTTGTTTTGCAATTTTTAAATAATTTCCTAATACTCATTCAATGAATTGTCATAATACTGTCACCAAATGTCCTCCTACATATTTATCAATAGCTACTTTGTTGCTTAAATATAACTTTTGTACTTTATAATGGATATTTTGGTTAACATGAGATAAATACCTTTATCCAGATTCTATATTCAGCATTTATGGTGGGGAAGGGCAGCTGTTTCTCTCCTGAGATTAATGGCATAATGGTCAGTGCTAGATGAAGTTCAGTTCCAAAATCCCTTTTGTGAGAAAGCCAGGATGTTGAAAAGCAAATGGAGCTGTGCAAGAATCAGGCAGGCATATGTAATGAACCCATACTAACAAGAAGAACCTTGTTTTGTGCACATGGCTACTTCCCAGATCCCATTTCACACAATATCAGACATTGAAACAGAACTTCAAAAAGAACACAATCTTTGTATCTCCAGTCTTCCATTCTGTTAGGAACAGCTGGAGAGAAAAATACCATAAGTGGAAACAAAACTATTCAACTACTTTATCATCAAATGATTAAGATAATTTGGCAAATTGCTTCAGAACCATTAGAATAATCATTAAAATCTGCTGGTAAAAATGGAAAAATCTCAACATTCACAAGCAGATTACATCTCTAAAGAGCAACATCTCCAAGATATTTTTATGGTTAGGATTGCTGTCTTCCACAGCAGGCCTCACATAACATCCAGTGTCAGATACTGTGGTTCACATAAAGGCAAAATAAGTAATATAAATAAACAATTAAATTGTGTTCCATGTGGTTCTTCATTTCCTTAATACATATCCTCTATCCTTACAGCCTATGAGATACTTCAAAACCAGAAATATCTGCTAGAACAGCAGGGAAAAACCATTTTGCTGAATTGTTGCATCCAAGGGCAAAATCATTTTTAATAAATCTTACTTTTGCATGCTATGTCAAGATAAAAATACTCACTAATAATCTTTATGTAAACAATGAGATTTTTATGTAATCATCAAAAAACAAATAAAAAATAATAATCTTATTTAAAGAAACTATTTCAATAGTCATGAAAATATGAAAAACAATTTTTATGATGGAGAAGATTTTCTTTTTTTTTTTTTTTTAAGTGCTCTGAAGCACTTTCTTGTCACCTTTTGTGAACCCCTTATGTCCAATCTTCCAAACCAAGTTTCCATGTACTTTCTGTTTAGACCAGCAGTCATGTTTGTCAGTTGTTTCAAAGAGGCAATTTGTTTCCTGGGAAGTTTCCCACCTTCCTAGGAGCATAATCAAAGTGTTAACATATGTGATGTCATAGACACATCTGCTGACATGCTGCTAACCACGCACATGTAAGAAATGAAACACTGAGCAATAATTTATCTATTGCACAGAAAAAAATTATTAGCAGGAAGTAAGGAACACTGGACATGCCTGCACAGCCTTTTTTCTTCTTTCCTTGAATTTCTTGAATTCTTATGCCTTCCTTTGACTGTTTCACGTATGTGAACAGATCACAGCATATATCTGTTTTCTGCCTCCGTCACACAGACAGAGTTTTTTGAATCTTTCCATGAGGTTACCGTCTTGTGGATCAGGATTTAGCACAAGCTCCTCCCATATTCATCCTCTCTGTGTAAAATTTATCTCAAAATAGTTTTCAATTCACAACCCATGAAGAATTAGTCATAGTTATGATAGTTTCTGAGGTGTTTTGTACATTATATTGGGGTGATGGACCTTTTTTGATCATGGAGGAGCACATGAGAATTCACAAGATTTCATCTGAACAGTCTTCAAATTATGAACGTTATAATGCTTTTGAAGTTTGATTAATGGATCGTTTAAAAATATTTTTCCTTATCTAGTCTTCAATGTCTCAGGTGTGTACCACTGCTAGAAACTGCTTTAAAAACCCTGGCTAATTCCATTAATTTTGACTTGTAGCCCAGTTGCCCAGGCACTTTGGGTACATGAGTGTATTTAACATGGGTGCTGGTTGGAAAGCCAGTATGCCATTTGGAGTCCAAGTAGATTGAAAATTCACCTGCTACCACAGACATGAGATTTTCACCACCTTAAATCTTTCCACTTCTATAAGAGGTTGGTGTCTTAGAACAGATGGTAAAGTCTTGTCTACTGATATGATGCTACTGAACACATGTAAGAAGTTATATTATGGACAATAAAGTTTACTCATACACAGAAATGTTAATCATCATGGCTAGGCCTCCTGAACAAAGATTTGGGAAAGGCACTGCCCACGCTTGCTGCGAGCGTGCTGGTGGCTAAAGAGGCAGATGCAGGATTGGCAAGTCTGGTCACAAAAGGCACAGCAGAGTATCTCCTTAGGCAATATTGGCAAAGCACAGTTCTTTCTGCATTGTCTTTTCTCATCAAGACTGATTCTGCGTGTGTTCTCAAAGAAAGCAGCAGTGTTGTGAATGATGTACCTCCATTAATCCCGATTGGAGGCCAGAGTGGGACACTGATGGCAGTCAATATGGCCAAGGCTGAGGTGTTGTTTCAGGGAGTCCTTGTACCTTTTCTTCGTGGCTCCTATCTTGCGGCAGCCGGTGGCAAGTTCACCATAGAGCACAATCTTCGGGAGGCGGTGATCCTCCATCCTGGAGATGTGCCCTGCCCAGCGCAGCTGCGTTCTCATCAGCATGGCCTCAATACTGGTGACCCCTGCCTGTTCAAGAACAGACA
>JAWWLZ010000082.1:145917576-145942365 GCA_035041345.1 Poliocrania exsul | reverse complement strand
AGGCTGTCTTTCTGTTGAAAGATAGTGTTGGTGATGGTGAGCTGCTGTTCTGCACAAAACTCTAGCAGGAGGCGTCTATTGTCATTGCAGTTTCCAACACCATTCTTGCACAGTACTCCTTTCCAGGCTTCAGAGTTCTTTCATGCTCTGATGTTGAAGGCACCAAGGATCATAATCTTATCATCGGCAGGATCCTTTGGGGAGAGGCAGTGCAGGGCTGTGTAGAATTTGTCTTTTTCCATGGAGTCAGTTTGGAGAGTTGAGGCATCTACGTTAAAAAGAATAACATGTTGCTTGTTGTGTAGTGGGAGTCTTAAGGACATAATGTGACTGGAATGACCTGGCGGCAAATTTTCAAGTTTGGAGGCAATGGAATTTTTAATCATGAAGCCAGCTCCTGAAAGGTGACTTTCAGTTTTGGGTTTGCCTGGGCAGTAGAGTGTGTAGCCGGCACCATGTTCTTTAAGGCCGCCTTCCTCATGAAGATTTTCACTGAGAGCAGCAATGTTGATGTTGAGTTTTTACAGTTCATGGGCAATTAGAGCAGAACAACACTCAGGACTTCCACTATCTGCAGTATCAAGCATGGTTCTTATGTTCCAACATATGAGTGTCAATTTGAACACACCTTTGGAAGCAGATGTTTGCCTTTGTCTCTTTGTCTTTGTTTGATCGCATCAGAAGATGCCAGTTGGCTGCCAATTGGGTGGAGGGTGGAGATGAGCTTTGTTTAGGCCACCTTTTCTAGGCCCCTATCTGTGTAGAGCAAGCAGTGCTCTCCTTGAAAAAGGCTGCTTGGTTATTCAGGATGCTGCTGAACCAGACTGTCATCTCCAGGGTCAGTCTCAAGTGACCAATTTCCTGAACTGCCTGTAGGCAGGGTTGGGTCTATGGCTTCCAGCACTTCCTATCACCTGCCATTTCAACCCTCGCCTGTCGCTACAGGGCTTTGCAATGTGGGTGAACCCTTTGAGCCTATGTAATGGATTTTTTTAGGTGAGGCACAGAGTGTGCAGAACTGGCCCTACCCTTTACTCCTAAGGTTCATCTACCAGGGCCAAGCAAGCTTGGATGGTGACAGCAAATATCTCAGGATGTAGGTTTGGTTAGAGTATCCTTCTCTTAGATGGATGGCCTTACAGGGTTTACTGAGCTCCATCTGCCCAGGTTTGGAGTTAGAGTTGTCCTTCTCCTAGGATGGTTGCCAGAGGGCTAGTAAGCCCATACTGTCCATTGGCACACTTTGTCTGGTCCTTCAGTTGAGACCTATCTGACATAGGAGACCCTACCAGAGGCACAAACCACCAACAGCATAGCACACAACCTCATGAGGGCACAGAAGCTTTTCCCCTGTGACAAGGGGGTGTCCATGGAGAAGAATGAAATGTTAATACAAGTGTATGAAATTTACAGGTAGCTGGTCAGAATTCTTAAATTTTTTTTCTTCTTTCCTCATATGCTTCTATCTCATATCTGATTGTTTGCCTTTTTTTGAATCCTATGGGCAGGCTCAGAGAGCACCATAAATGGATCATGACACACATCAGTCTTTTAAGGAGTTATTTTGGTTTAAATCCGTCATGATACTGCACCCTAATTTGATAAATTTGGTTTCTATTTGCTTTGCAATTGAAAGGCAGAAATTCAGTTAAGGCTGTTCTCTTTCCATTCAGAATAATGGCATAGTAATTTGCCGTGCTTAAGCAATACATTTTCAAATAACATCTTTAATTCAGATTAATTTTATTGAAAGTGTCTGTGTAGGCAAGCTTAAGAACTCACTTGAGCAACTATTATAAATTAAGGAAATCTGGAATAATAAACACACTGGCAAAATTACCTCCTTGCAGTCCGTTCCATCCTCGAAAATAGAAGACAAGAAGAAAATTGCATATGCACATACACATAGATAAACAGAGCTGCTCTTTACCCTAATGCAATGCCTTGGTAGATCATGATAGAATGTGTCAGAATTTAAAACCACCTTAAATAGCAAGGCATGAGAGATGATGAGAGTTCTTTTACTTGACCGAAAAATCATGCTGACAAAATGAAGACTGCAGTTAATAAAAAATAATGATGCTGTGGAGATTGCTTTGATATTGTTGTAATTGAGCTGGTCAGGATCTGAAGCAGTCAGGCCAACAAAGAGCCATGAACATTTCAACAGAATGTCCTTTGTAAGGCCAAGATCTGTTTTCCAGGGGCTCATTTGTGTGTTTTCACTTGCAAATAGCTGCTTATTTTTAAAAATGAACAGGACACTTCATCAGGAAAAAAAGCTGCTTAACTGTAGTTGAAATTGAACAAGAAGGAAGGCTACACTGGAGTAATGGGGCTACTTTACACATTTCCTTACTCTGCCTACTGCTGAGCAGTGATTTGAATCTTGGTTCTGCCACCTGAAATTTTTCCAAAATAGTATTTAATCTAAAATAAGTGACCATTTATATAGTCTGTCAAATTGCTCTTTTCTCTGTCCTTGTGGTAAGCAGGAGAGAGACAACAGCTTAAGTTACCTGTCTGTTGCACTTGAACCTGTCACTCCAATGGGTTTTTTAATATGGACTTTGCTCCTGTCTTCATTTTTTATTTGTTTTTTTTTTTATTAAAGACTTTGAAAGATGTGGCTTTTCATGTGATTTGAAAGAAAATGCTTTCAGACCTTGTATTTTGAAGTAATTTCCTGCCCATCTATAACTTAGAAATACCTACAACTGTCCCAAAAATAATGTATGACATAGAAAAGACGAAAAGTTTTTATTAAGCCCAGATGAGTGAGCTTTCTTTCTTTCTTATCCCCTTTCTAGAGGATAAGCTTCTACACTTGTGTTTATTTAAATAACCATCTCAGAGACTTTAAAACCCTGAGATGAGGGATATGCCTGTGAAGACTCTTCACATCCGGAGGTAATCCTTTATGGAAGTATTAGATCTTGAAACAGAAAGAGCAAATCCAGGCAGTCCCAAATAAGTGAGGGAAGAAGTTACAGGGAATTAAGAAGAGCTATACAGTGATTCTGTCAAAGAATCAGTAGCTAAAACAATGAGTTAGCAAGCAGATGTTTGCGATATTTTGAGGAAGACTCAGAAGGGTATATAAGACTACAGATATTAAAGAGCTTTTCTACTAATGTGTTTTTATTTGAAATATTTAATTAATAAATTGAACAATAAATTAAAATTTAATGTTTGTTGAGTTGTCATTGTGCCACGTTTTTAATCAAAAGTACTCAGAAGTTTTGCCCTTAGTCTCCCCAGCTTCTACTTTACAGCACATTTCACAGTGCAGACAAAAAGCCACTGATTCACACACACACATGAGCAACCTTTAAACCAAAGTGTTAATTGAAAAAAATGACTGCAGGGAGCTGGTATGCACCAAATTCATTCGTCTTTGAATTAATTCTACTTCACAAATAAAATTTAGTCTTAAAGGCGGATAAAAATAACAAGGGCAGTAAACCCAGATAATACCTTCAATTTAAACTCTCCTAATACCTAGATGTTGCATACAAGTCAATTAGTCACTGTCAGACATATTTTCTCAAAATATTCTTCTTGGTAAATATATTTAAAGGACAACTGTGATTGGCATGCAGTATCAACAGATGGATGTGATTTCTCAAAAACTGTACTTGCAACTGTTGTGGGAAAGAATTTGATGAATACCATACGTAAATATTTTATAATGAATGTAATAGAAAATTGGAGTGTAGAGATAAGACTTTTATTTTTTCTTCCCTCCATTTATATTTTCAAATATTATTTTACTGTTGAGAGTAAACATGTTGAAAAATCTATGCTCACATATCCAGTCCAGTAGAATAAATAAATAAAGTGAATTTTGCCCCAGTTACTCTATAAAAGTAAATATTTAACATGATTTCCATTTGAAGAAAGAACACTTTCAATTTAAAATTTGGTTTTGAATCTCAGAATTAAACTCAATTTCATCCATATATTCCTTGTTCATAATGTTTTGATGCACAAAGAGTAGCACAAGGTCTAGGCCTCTCTCATCTACAGTTTAAGATCAGACCAATGAGCTTCTTAGATGTCTTTACCTGAGATGTTCTTCGTCTTAAAAATTGTGTTCCCATTGGCAAAAGGAGTCAGCATTCAATATATCATAGGATCAAAGAGTACTTTGGGTTGGAAAGGATCTTTAAGTTCATCTGATCCAAACTTCTTGTAATAAGCTGGGGCATCTTCAACAAGATCAGAACCCCATCCAACCTGACCTGAAAAGCTTACAGGGATGGAGCCTCCTTATGCAGCGTATTCTAGTACTTTACCACCCTCAACCTAAAAAATATTTCTTCCTTATATCTAACCTGAACATACCCACTGCTTCTTGTCCTACTAACACTACTACACTGGAACATAGATTCATGTAAAGTACCAGGCACCTTGCATGTAGGCTTGTGGCACAATTTTTCTATGCAATGCAACGGGTTTCTTCCTTCTCCAGAACTTCATGGCCAAACAATGAACATAGATCTACTATATTCTGCTGACAAAAAGCTTCAGGTATTTCCAGGGTTGTGAGAAGCATTATCATAACTCCACAGTCAATCTAGACTTATCAAAAGGTGTTTTTTCCAGTAGCACAATGTTATCAAAGGCCTTCTCCATTATATGTGACATATTTGTCATACACCTTTCTGTGCCTGTGGGTTCAGTCCTTTTCATCAGACATATGGAATGCTCTATGCAGGGTGGAAATGTCAACTTAAATATGTGACTAAAGAGGCACACACTCTCTGAAGACTGACCTAAAATACGTCACACTGAAAAGGAAAATGCCTGGCTCTGTTCAAGGCAGTAAACTGACTTTCTCAGCTGTCTGGTCAAGTTTGTCTTAGCCACAGTTATTATACAGCTTCATCTTTGTAAAACTTTGGTGAGAACAAAGTTTTTACACCAACACCAAAAAGAAGCCTCTTCCAGCTGTTTTTTATAGCCACCTTATGACTGAGCACTTACTGAGAATATATGAGATCTAAATGTGATTTCTTTCTCTTCCTGCTTCAAACCTATATATTTCTTGACAGTGAAATAAACATCAAATTCTATCCTGCTCATCTCTAAAGGACAGAAAGAAGATGCCTTTTATCACTTTACTGAAAGAAGGACGTTGGACAAAACGTCATGAAATCAGAAGGACACAATTTATAAGGGAGCATCACGGAAACACAACGATCCAAGTACTTTTCTCCTCTCTCATTCAGAAGAAGGGTTTGACTTTGCTTACCAGACCTTTTCCAGTTGTAATGGGTACACATAGTTGGGTCAGAAGTAGACAGGTGCACCTCATTTTATCCTAATGACTCCTATTTTTTTTGGTCTTGATGTCACCTAGGTTCACCTGGAGACAACATGGTTTCTTTTTTCCCATATAATGAATTCTGAAACCTACTTTCTGACTGGGGTATTCTTCAGAGGAACAAGAACTACAGGTCTGATTTTCTTTAATTAAAAGAAGTCTTTGAACATGAACTCTTTTATTTTTGATTTTTTGAACCACCCGTAAATTACACAAACAGTGCCAGCAGCAGCATCTCTTCATTTTGATGTTTGTTGGAATAAATTTGCTGGACTGCTGTAGACAATCCCCAGGTATCCCTTTTTAATGGGCACTCTTAGTTTGTGGATCTCAACAATCTCTGTCTCAGTTTCTGTTCTGACTGTAGAGGCACCTCAGTTTAGCCGCTTGCAGAACTATATGATCTAAACTCTCACTGCTCTTTCATTTTAATGTCCATAGTAGTAGTAGATTATACAGATTAGTTTTTGAGAAATTACAGCCATTCACTTAAAAGAGCAATGGCCTCAGCTTTACCTCTGTTTTTTCAAGTTCCTGGTATAAGGGAAATGTTCATGAGTTGGGCCAAATTCTGACCTCACTTAATTTGACATAAAACTACATGAAATTCATTGACATACTTTTGACCAATATAAACAGAGCTGAATTCTAGCTGATATGGACTAAACAGAAACCACCATGCTTTATTAAATAAAATATAAAGCTTCATATAAGGGCATACAATATTATAAATATCCTATAAATCTTGAAAGAAGAATCCAGAAATGGTATGCAACTTAGAAATCCAGAGGAATTAAAAAAATGAAGAAAAGGTGTATCTAAGTAAATAATTTTCAGAAAAATACTTACCAATGTAGTTTTGCTTTCTTAGTGAGCTGTTTATGAGAAGACTCTAAAAGTATCTAACATCTTTGGTGGCAAATATTTATTTTTTTAATCGAAAACCTTTCCATTATTAAAAAGAAAAAAAAAGTTATGAAATATTTGTTGTGAATATTCACACACTCTAACTTGTTTTTAGTTGATGAGGTACAAAACTGAGAACTGGGTGCAGACAGAGGAAGAGAAAGTTAAGAACAACAGCAAGACAGGAAAACAATTAGTGAGCAGAATAGTGAGAAGTGGAAATAAAGACTCCTTAACTTTGCTATGAACCTTCCCTTGCATTTAATATCTGTATATTCTTACTGAATTTCAGGGAAAATTGAGCAGCAGAATGAAGACTGAATTTAATGCAATTTATTAGGCATTTTTATTTATTTATTTATTTTTATTCAGAGTGATATAATATGAGAATTTAAATACCAAAGACAACTACTATGAACATCTATTCCTCCCCATATATTGTAGAAAATATCTAATATTTTATGAAATACTATTTTTGGCTATTATTGCTATTATTTCAGTACAGGTAAATGTGGGTATTGTCACAAAGTAAATTTGACTGAATTATAGAGAAGAACAGCAAAAAGATTTTTATTTTGACAAGGAATTCTCTTATATGACTTTATTTTACTGGAATATGGAATCAAAAAATGCCCATTAAAATAAAGGTTTGGAAAAAAATAAAGTGTAGCCATTACAATTTTTCCCCGCATAGATGATCTTAATAATAACAAACAAACAAACAAACCCCCTCAAAACAACAACAACAAAACAACCCCCCCAAAAAAAACAAAAGAAATATTTTCCTCTTTTAAGTCAGCTTTTGTCATAAGGTTTACTCTAAAAGAATCATGTTTCTCATTTTATTTTAAGAGTCCCTGTTGCAAACTTATTTGAGTAAGTTCATTTCTTCACTTGAGTAGATGTTTCTACTGCCTTTTCGCTTGCATATTATCCAAGTTAAAAAAGGGTACAAAGATTAAATAAGGCATTGTGATCCAATTATCATGATCATTCTCTTAAAAGAGGGTAAGGAATAGCAACAATATATGCAAGTATAGCCTCAATACCTGTAAACGAACCTCAATGTGTTTAAGAGGGCAGACATTTAATAGGCCAGAGGTAGCCTCTATTCTGTGTGCAGGAAGGAGGACAGGTGTTTCCATCCTATCCATATGCAGAAAAAAATGTGGAAAATACTCTGTTATCCTAATACTGTTGTTTATCCTAAGATGCAATTCAGAAATCAAGTTGTTTTAGCTTTTTTTTTTTTAATGCTCACTTGAGTTTAACTTGTTTCATTTCTAAGCATATTCTTTTCACTTTAAAATATTGTTTTTAAAGTTAACAAAAACTGTGTAGCATAAAACGTCAGGACCCAAATTTCTCACCCTTTTGTCTCCTTTGTGAACTACAGGGTTGCATCAGGACCCAAATTTCTCACCTTGGATCTCCTCTGTGAGCTATGAGACTGCAAACAATTAGGAAACAGAATTGAACTACATCCATTAACTCAGTATTGGTGTTCTAAAATCCATTCTGTCATCAGCAGCTTTTATTTATCATATTGGACTATAGCCCAGATACTCAAAGCTGTCTGAGTATGCAATGTCTATTGATTTCACAGTAAGCAGTTACTTTCAATAACACTGAAATCCCTCTAGAAAAATATGGGCTTTGCTCCTGCTGGAGCCAGGTCTTTGTAGGACAGCAAGAATCCCAAAGTTCAACAAGCTTTGCATCAGTTCTGCAGAGTTTCGTTGCTTAAGAGCAATAACCTTTAGCTTTATCAAAATTCCCTCGGGAAGTGCTTTCCAGACACTCTCTCCTGGGTACCAATTGACTTACACTTTTGATTATTCTACTACTACAGAGTAAAAATGCAATTCAGCTGTTCTGGAAAGAGTACTGTTTTCACACAAGCTCATAGAGTTTCAGTCAGTTGAATCCACTTCCCTTTTCTGTTCTTCATGTGGAGTGTGGTAAAATTGAGTGTCTCTTTGATCTGGGGAGCTGAAGAAATCACTGCAAGAACTTTCACTGTTCATGCAGATAAAAGGATATTTTTTTAACAAGATTGGAAAACTACTTTATGGGAAAAAAACCCAGGTACTGAGGTGACCCTGACATTGGTTTATGAAGAAGGAAACTTGTTCTTTTACCAGAGTATATGCAGACTGGCTTTCTGATAGTAAGAATGACAGATTGAAGCTTCTTTTTATCTCCTAGAGTCACTTGAACTCTCACCCTCAAATGATTTACAAAAAATATTAGAAGAAATGTATTAAAAACAGTATCTCCCACACAAATTGCCATAGACTGTCCCATTTCTCAGTCATAGCTGTGAGTAGATCACCAAGGTTTTTCCACCAGCGGTGATGCTCATAGCCTCCAATAGTGGCACATCAAGGGTGTTGACTCAGTCACTGTAATTTTATTTATGGAAATGTATAATATTCTGAATTGGAAGGGATCCACTAGGATTGAGTTCAATTCCTGACCCAGCACAGGATAACCCCAAGAATCACACCATGTATCTGAGAGCATTGTCCAAGCATTTCTTTAGCTCTGGCAGACTCTGACCACTTCCCTGGGGAGCCTGCTCCAGCACCCAACCACCCTCTTGGTGAAGACCTTTTCCTAATATCCAGCCTAAACCCCCCCTGATGCAGCTTCAGGCCATTCCCTTGGGTCTTGTCACTGCTCACCACAGAAAGATCAGTGCCTGCCCCTCCTCTTCCCCTCTCAAAGGAAGTTGTGACTGCAATGAGGTCTCCCCTGAGTCTCCTCTTCTTCAGGCTGAACAGATCAAGCAATCTCAGCCACTCCTCGGCTTCCTCTCCAGACCTTTCACCTTCCACATGGCCCTTCTTTAGACAATCTCCAATAACTTACTATCTTTCTTATACTGTGGTGCACAAAACTGCCACAATATTCAAGGTGAGGCCACCCTAGTGCAGAGTAGAGCAGAATAATCATCTCCCTTGCCTGGCTGACAGTGTTTTGCCTGATGCCGCCCTAGGACATGGTTGCCACTCTGGCTGCCAGGGCACTGCTGACTCATGTTCAACTTGCCATCAACTAGGACCCCCAAGTCCCTTTCTCTGCACTGCTTTCCAGTGTGTCCTTCCCTATCTGTTCAAACATCCAAGGTTTTCTTGTCCCAAGTGCAGAATTCGGCACTGGATAATTTCAATAGAGATTGAAATGACTTGAGGTTACTATAAGATTAGCACAGACTAATTATCTAATTTTTAGATGGTTAAATTTGCTGGTCATGAAATTATGTCATAAGTCTTTTTATTCAAACTCTATTAAAAAGAAAGGTAGCTCAGAAATTTATTCCATAGATGGAATAAATTATATTTTATAGCCTTTTCCTTTTTCTCTTTTAGTTCTTGTCTTGGTTTGAGGGAGAAAACCAAAATGTTTACCAAAAAGCAGAGGAGAGGATCCTCCACAATAATCACGCCACTCTTTATTAAATTTAAGAAAAGGAACTTTAATTAGAAAATGGATATAAGAAGGATAACTCTTCTTAACTACTATATATATACATATAGATATAGATATAAATATAACTGTAAACAGACCAGAGCAAACTATTTCCCCAACATCACAAGTAAAAACAAAAGAGAACAACCCCCAAACCAGTAGATTCCTCCTGGAGCAGTTATATTTATGGACAGTGTCAGTGTCCCACCTCGGCTGGCGGCAAGATGAATTCTGTCTTTTCCCAGCAAGGCAGAGATGAGCAGTGAGCACTCAGATGAATTCTCTTTCTCTCTCTCTCTTTGTCCTTTGTTTCAAACAAAGAAGGAAAGCTGGGAATGGAGAGCTGCAGCATATCCCGAAAGCAGCTGGGACTCCTCTCTCTCGGGTCGCTGACGCAATGAGGTGGGCGGCTGTGACACTGCGGGCAACGGTGTAACCAGAGCAGCGACCAGGGCCCCAGTGCTGAACCAGGAGAAAACAGCAGTGGCAAGAAAGAAACTAGCTTAGTCCACAGGAGCAGCGAGGAACAGGAGAAAGGTTTCTCTCCGACAGACAGCACACATCGCTGCAACCTTCCCCCAGAGCTGTGTATTGTCCCCAAAAACAAAAGAGACCGTGCAAACCCATTCCTTGCCACACCTTCCCCCAGTCTGCTCCCCACCCAAAATGATCAAGAAGGAATTGGTAGCAGTTCACTACTTCTTTTGTTAACTAATGGCATGGGGAGTTAGTGGCAGGGAGAGAATTTACATTATTCAAAACTACAACAGTTGTTAAAATGTATTTATCAATACTCCAGAAAATCATGATCCTTCCAAGTTTTAATCCTGAATCCCTAAATAAAAATTACTTTAAGCTCTTCCACATCCTTCACTTGACATCCAGGCATCTGGCCTATATTACAACTGAGGTATTATAGCTTCATCAAAACCATTTTGTCACATCATAGTTTTGTATTTTATCAACAATGGAGCTGCCAATTAAAAATAATTTGTCCATTTGAGAAAATATTTGCATATTTATAGAGTTACAAAAGGAAAGACTGACAAAATAGTGGTGAAGGGATGGAGAAGAAAGCTTGCTGGTGCTGAAAGGACCTGCATCCAGTATCTTTATATCAGTAGATAAAATGATGGCCCTCATGGCTCACTTAGTAGCATATTCCATTCCCAGTTTGGGGGAAAAAAAAAAAAAAAGTGCTAAGTCAGAAACACCACATTCTCCTCTGTTCATAAGATGAATATCCTCCTGCTTGTTCTATGTGCAACCACAGTCACCTGCCTTACCAGAGATGCAGAAGCAGGTTCTGGTGTCCATATCCAGCCTTAGCTCAGCACTGTGTACAAAGCTATTTATACCTGCTGTATTCTGAATTGGAAAGTCCCCAATTTCCCAAAAGTGACACTGCTCAACAATTAAGATGGATGAAGAGATCATATTTCAGGTGAGTTTATCACTCTCTTATTACAGGATAGATAGCAGAAAGTGGTTTTCAGTGGCAGAAGGGTTTTGATGTGAAGATGTCTTTCTCTTTAAGGAACTTGCAATAAAACCTATGCGTTTAAAACAGTTCATGAGAAGGCAGCATCTGAGGTATGTCCAGACACCATTCTCCTTCATAGACTCTTTATTTTGTTGTTTATTAACTTATCTGTTATATTAAAAACTTATTTTTCTTGGCTGTAAAACAGAGTTCACCTCAGTGACCACCCAAGATTACCCGAGAAAATCTCCCTGGTGTGTGATGGCAAGCAGCAGTTTATCCAAAGCTGCAGATCACCCTCATGTACATCATCACACCTGGGAGATTCGGAAGTAAGGAGCATACAAAGTAAAACATAAAAACAATCAATAGGAATGGGTGGGAAATCAAAAGCATTTTGAAATGTGCTTTAAAGCAGAGTTTTGTGGTAAGTTCAGCAAGACTTTGATCAAGTTCCTAAATAAAACCAATTCAAAACCAAAACCAAAATATTTGAAATTGTTCCGACATTTCCTGGCTCAGATTCATTGCAAATCTTATTGAAAGTAAATACTAAAATCATAGAACCATAGAATCACATAGGTTGGAAAACAACTTTAAGATCATCAAGTCCAACTATTAATCTTGCACTGACAAGCTCAGCAGTAAATCCTGTCCTCAGGTGCCACATCTACACCTCTTTTGATTACCTTCAGGGATGATGACTCCACCACTGCCCTGAATGTCCTGGTCCAGTGCTTGACAACTCTTTTTATGAATAAATTTTTCGTAATAATCAATATAAACGTTCCCTGATACAAATGAGGCCATTTCCTCTTTTGCTATAGCTTGTTACTTGAAAGAAGAGAAGAACCCCTACCTCACTTCACCCTCCTTTCATGTAGTTGGAGAGAGCAGTAAGGTCTCCCCTGAGCCTGCTTTTCTCTAGGCCAGAAAACTCCAGTTCCCTCAGATGCTTCTAAGGCATTTTCAGGGATCATCAGTTTGGCCTATATGTTTTTTCACATGGAAATATTACTGACTAGTTGTCCTCGGAAAAAATAAGACCTGGACTACCTTTTTGTCTCTATTTCTGGCTTTCTGGACAAATATTTTAATAATTTTGTGCCTTAACATTCCAATCCACAAAACAATGGTAACTATTTTCAAATAGGTTTATTAAAAACACTATGAACAATGTATTTGGTACTGTTTAATTGATGGGGAAATCACCAGTATATATAGGATGTCAAATCCTCTGTGTCAGCTTGTTCTGTTTCAGTATTGCATGGCTGAAAGAGAGTAATACCAGTTTAAATAGGATAGAACCAGTCTCTGAACACTTGTTTTTCCTGTTTCAAGGGTGAATCCTCTGAATCCTCTGAGATACACATAGCTCCTAGGCAAACAAAGCCTGTGTTTATTTGGAACTTGGTTCAAGTTTACCATGGGAATTTTGAATATTGGATAAACCTCAGGTTTGTAACAAAAGAAAAGGTCAATATCTTTCATATACCATGTAAAATCTATCTATGGATTAGCAGGGATCCCTTATTAAATTGGAGAACTAGAAATAATGTAAGATGCATAATCAGTACTGAAATATTTTTAAAACCAAATTTTCTGACAATTTTCAACAGATTCTGATTCTGCTTACAAATTAGTCCCACATACATTCATGCATGGAACTATATCTGTTTTCCTAATTGAGAACTACAAATACTTCAGTATTGACAAATGTGTTTCAGTCCCTGCAAACCTGGAAACCATGATCCTCAGTTTCCAGTCTGCCCTAGTTATTTTACATGCCTATTTTTGTAATATCTGAGTGAGGAAAAAATATCTGTGTTTAAAGCTTTCTAAGTCTGGAAAAGTACCACTAGTGATTCAGTCTCTATGGCTTAAGCTTATCTAGTGTTTCAGTGTGTAAATCTCCATCTTCATTGTATTGTGCTTTATCCATGTAAATCTCTTCTTCATCCTCCTCTCACAGATAAGTAGTTGGTGCATCTAAAGCCAATATTTATGTAAATATAAACAATTGCAGTGCACTTAGGTCTGTCATGTCTCCCTAAATACCCCTTTCAGGACCGTTTTCTAAATCATTCTGGCAAAGCACTGTGGACATCTTGCTTACAAAATGTTACCTCATTCTATTGTTTTGGGGAATTTTTCTTGATCTGTGCAGATGAAAGATTATTAATGGAATATAAGTCACACTTTAGAGAGGTATGAACTGTTTTTCTGAGTCATCCATGGGTTTGCATAGACAGTTATATGAAAGGAGTCCAGCAAACCACTTGTGGAATCAAAGTGCTCTTATTTTCCACATTCCTTGATTTTCTGGACAGCTTAGGGCCAACAATTCAAAAAGTTGTCTTGACAGTGGCACATCTCCTTCATCTCCCAGCTGACTTGTTAAACATCATTCTGTCCCATTTGGGTCCTTCAGACACTGACTTTGCATAAACACATGGTTAAAGCACCACCTTGAACAGCTGAATGTGCTGAATGTCCATTAGTATTGCCACAAATTCTACCTCCTGGGTTTTTTCTAGCCAAATAGATTATTTAATTTCTATTTTTTATCTTACTTTTAGTTTGTAAACAGTTTAAACAAGAAATCAGCACCTTTTTTCATGATCTGAAGAATGTGTCCCCTACATCCATGTCAGTGGCAAAATGGATAGTGTTGTGTGTCATGTGTGAGTTCAGATCTAATTCTAAAGTCATACTAAAAATACTCATGTTCTGCTTAGTTAACTGATAGTCCAGTGGAACCAGAAGCATTATATTGTGCTGGCCATATTGTCTCCTAGTGTGCAAATGATGCCAGCCTTAATTATAACAGCCTGATAAGGTGCCGACACTCAGGACAAACATTAGATCATCACAACATTGCAAAAATGTTTATTTCTGGTAAATTAGGAATAAATGTTCCCTATCTAGAATGAATCATTCTTCCTAGATGTTATATTTGTGTAATATTGCCTGCACTTTTTCTATTTGTACACACGAGTTATATCTATATGAGTACATTAAATAGATACAAACCATATACTGGCACTGAAATTTGTCAGCACAGAACATCCTGTTTTCCTGTTAAATTTTTAGGCTTCAAAACAGAGCACCCCCACACAGGTTGCCTACTGAGAATAGTATATGGCCTGTACTACCTCCCAGAACTGTGCTCTGAGAATGAAATTTGGTCTGGGTCAAAATGCACCAGTTGGCGCATAAAGGAAGGTGCCCTGATACTCTCTCAATGACTTGACGTACAGGTACAGGAGCAGGTACAGGTACAGGAGGATTTTGCGCATGAGAGCAATTACCAATTCTAGGCAATAGATTTCTTGCTGTATTTTAAAGCTTATAAAAGAGGCAGGTTAACTTACAGAAAAACACACTAACTTCACTATGCCACTGAAAATTAGAGACCTCAGTGAAAGCCAGCTTCGTAAGCCACGAGAAGAAAGAATTTATTCAAAATTGCCACAATCACTATAATAGATTTGTTAATCACAGCCACAATGTTTTTTACTCTTGTCATGTTGTTTGACATGATGTCCATTACTATAGCATGGTAATATTTTTTGTTCTGTACAAATGCAGTTCTGGGTGCAAACATTTCACTAATGCTAAGAATTTAAAAGGAACTACAAGAAAGTCACTGCCAAATTTTCACTGACAATGGGGGGTTTAGATTCTGCACCTCTTTCTCACACTACCTGAATATTTTCTCTCATAAAGGCAAATAAATTTGTGGTCCACTTTATTTACATATAAAGAGGTCTGAGATCTCAAGGGAAATAGAAAGAAATTCATCTCACTTAAAATATCAAGTTTGATGATTACATTTCTGGTAGCATTTTAATCCAATTAATTCACTATGGAAATAGTGTTTTATAGACACTGGCTCTACACATAAGTGCTGTTAAAATTAGTGTATCAAAGAGTGCCAAAGAATGTTTCTAGATAAGGATTCATAATTATTTGCATTATTAAAATGTATCCTGTGATGATGTTGAACTGCTAGCTAGCAGTCTCCTCAAAACTGTTGGGTGTGGTTTGGAACATATGACAGGCCAGGAATCATTCCTTGGATTCAAATTTTATGTGGCCTTGTGATTTTGGACACAAAGATAATTTATAGCATTAGTCAAAGATATTGCTTGCCAAGTGGCCTTAGAACCAGAGAACAGCCCTGGCATGTCTAGCACAGGAGTGGATGAGGAAAGCTGCGCTCCCACTTCTGGTTGTCTGACCCAACACCAGAGTCACTCTGTGCTGCAGTTAGTGGGGTGGGAAACATTGCCCTGTTTGCTGATGAAACTGGGTTTGAATTTAAACCAAAGAAAACACTGCTGGTACCTCACCTGCACATGGCCACTTCTTCTTGCAATATATTTTACTACAGTATTTCTTTCTCTTTGTTCTGAGCAAATTGTTTGAAATTTTCTTCCTCTTTATTCTCCTTTATTTCCTTTGAGATGCAAGTAAATATAGTGACAGTAAATAAGGATAAAAAGGTGGGGAGAAAACACTCCATGAAATTAGGTACAAATAATAAGATAAATCCCAAGAACCACCACATTTATTTATATCAGTGCAGCAATTATAACTACTCACTGCTTATGTGCCCAGGAACCATATCTAGTGGGCATTTTTCTGTGTCTCTGTCATGTCTTGAAATACTACTTTTCTTTCTTAGAGTAAACTAATTTTTATGGTCCTTTTGCAGCTACTGAGCAATACTTCAACCCAAACAAAGGAGAAGGAACCTTGCCAGCACTAATCAATCACCCCAGCAGAAATTGTTTTCAGATTATGACACTGTCTTTGTTAACAGCATTTAGGAAAAGCTGTCTGGAATTACTGTCACCATGTTAATTTTTTGACAAATTACCCCAGGATCTTGGTCAGCCCACCCTCACAGCTGGATCTTATTGAGAAGGGAATGACTAGCTGAAGTCTGGCTTTAACAGTGTCAGTTCCACCTACTGACATGAGAAGGGAGGTCTGTTGATAGCAGTAAAAGGAACACAGCTGAGAGATGAAGCATTGTCAGCAATGCCAACAGTCTTGATGCAGTAGGCAAAAGAATTCTTAACAGGTTATATTTCTAACGAACACACCTCTAATAGTCCAGCTGACATGCTTGCTTCATCAATTTTGTAACATTGCTTTATATTCAGAATATCTTGATGAATATGAATATAACAGAGGTGAATGTTATCTTCCTTACAATAAATATTCTAATTTCATATCAGAACTTTTCTGTTAGCATTTTTATTCAAATGCCGAGTCCAATATGCATCTTCAAAATAAAAAAAAAAAAAGCAAGCATGTTCTGCTAGTGTATGATCCTGGGTCAGACGAAATGTACTGCAACTTTCCCATTAACTCTTAAAGCAGAGGATTTGATTCCATGGAATTATTTGGTTCACAGAAGGAGACTATTTCAAATTTTATATAAATAATATTTATAAAATGAACAAATAGGTAGGAAAAAACATACAAGTACTCCAAAATATACAGTGTTTAAGTGTAAAGATAACATGGACAAACTGCTGTAGTAGAAATGCCGCTAAGTTAAAGGCTAGGAAGAAGTTTTCAAGCTTTTATTGAAAATATCTAACTCTGATCACCTCTTTCTCAAGTCAATTAACAAAGATTCTCTGAAACTCATGAATTTCCAGCTGAAAATTGTTTTACTCTCTTCCCTCTTGATCCTAATGTACAGATATTTCAGGACTTTAAAATTTAATAAATTATACCCTCATTCAAAGAGGCTTTTAAAAGTGTGTGGGTCTGTATTCCCCAGAATTAAAATTGGCTTGTTAATTTCCTTCAGTGTAATTTAATGTGAATTTGTTAGATTGAATGACAGAAGCTGAGCAACCCTTCATCTCAACAGGGGTAGACATACCTTCAAGTGCTGGACATTGATCATTTGTCAAAATACATCGAATAAATTTCATTAAGTTAAAGAAAAGAACACAGGTATTATTGGTGCAAGCAGAAACTACAGCAAGGGAAGAAATGGAGACAAAAGGGAAAAGATTACTCTCCTGATACCCACTGATGAGTGTTTCATAGCCATGGTGGTGGTATCTTGAAGTGGAATTCTGCAGGGCAAACAAACTTGTGGTACACAGATTTTTATAAAGGGGAAGATGTTTTGCTGTGGGTTTTGAGGTGGTTTTTAAACTCCAAGTATTTTTTTTATATTAAATCAAATTCTGAACTAAATTCTAAACTCTAAGCACTGTGCTGTTCCATACATTGTCAGCTAAACCACTATTAATTTAAACATTCGTCAAAGAGTGTAGCACTGATGATGTGCAGTTATCCTGCAGCCACAGAAAAGTAGTATTGCTGAATGAAAGGCAATTATGTGAATGGGTAACATGGGACATGTTTTTGGGATCCATTTCAACCTTCTAATGGCTCAAGAGTCTTTTTTATTTTTCTCTCATTTATCCTAAAATAATTAGGAAGCAGTTCCCTAAATCCTCCTTAGTTACACTGATGCATGGCTCATTTAAACTGAGTCAAGCCTCCTTTGTTTTGTGTATTTTCATACATACAGAGACTTAGTGCCACAAATACTGTGTAAATGTCATGCATATAAACATAAAAATGTATGTACAGACATACTTAAGTGTACATATATCAAATATATCTTGGAGTTCAGTACTAAGGAATTTTGTCTAGAGGAGTCTGCACATGCAAAAAGACTGTGTGCTCATGCAGACTCTGCAATAAAAATACAATTAAAATTTTATGAATATTTTCATCATAGGTATACTGAAGTGATAAAGCACAGAATTTGATCTGAGTCATAAACCCAGGAAAATAGCCTTTCTACTGCTGTGGAAAACTCCTGTTTGAAATCAGAAACACCAAGGTGCCCATTAAGAACAGAATGAATGTCATTGCACAGAAGTAAATTGCTCTCCATGCTTCAGCATCCTTCTGTAATGGAGTAGGTTATACCCTCTCTGTCAACCACCTTGTTAAGAAAGAAACTGCCTGTGTTTGTGAAACAAATACCTTCCTTCATCCATCTTTGTTCCTGATCATAAAAGACTCATTAGTACTTGAATCCAAGTAGGCAGAATCATCCCATCTATTTTTCTGTACTAAAGCTTTTTGGAAGCACCTGAGTAATCAAAAAATATCTTTTTTAAAAAGTAAGTGTAAATAACACTTGCACTCTAAGAATTGACAGTGCTTTAGGTCTGCTCATTGTTCTTTCCTTCTCTTTTTCAGAGAATTATATTTTTTCACCCTTCCTATCTGTTGTGAGCAAGCACAAAGAAGGAATTGCTCAAAAGGTAAATGTTTTTTGTCATAGTTATTGACAAGCAAGGAAAGTAAAAACTTAGATCCCACTGAATGTCTGGGTGAGATGGCTCATGTGCACCAGGCACAGAGAAAATAGATTTAATTTCCGCTTGCTGGATTATTCCTTCAGGTGCAGTCACCTTTGCCTTTTCACTGCCATGTTTATTCCAGCTGAGTGAGATCCAGGCTGCTACCAAGGGTAGTGTCAGCTATTACCAAATGAGTTTCCTGCGTTCTCAAGACAGGACTGAGGACCACACTGCAGCTCCTGGAAACATTTCTAGAGACCAGGAAAGTGTTTCTGGACAACCAGTCTGTGTTGGGTCTACTCCAGTGTCCCAAGCCTCATGAACCATATTGACAATACCTAAACCACAGCTCTCTTGTGTATATTGAATCATATCAAATTATTAGCTCCATTCAAAAAGTATAAGACTATCTTTCCTGCTGTCCCTCTCACTGCATCCCTGCCAATGCAGATCTGCATGCGTCACAAGAATTTGGAATTTGGAACACGTCACCCATAAAGACATAGGTAAGAAGGCAAACCAGATGGTTTTTTATTGTCATGAATTAGGCGTGTTTTCATGGTTTATTACTGTGTCTCATTTTAGGACTGATAACACCTTGCAGAGGAATGGCAGTTTCTCCTAATGAGCAAAATGGATGGCTAGTCACTGCTGGAAAATACCTGAAAAGAGCACATAGGAGTTTATGAAAAACCTGTTGATGTTCTGCTCTGTCCTCTTGAGCAGAGTTCAGAAAAAAGTGTCCAGATGGTAAAAAAGATAAAACAGCCTATTCGACCTGTTTGAAAGCATGGAAAGCACTACTTCCAAACAAAAGGCATTAGCTCACTTGATCAAGATGACATTGGAAGAGTTTATTTGTTGTTTCCTTTTACAGGTGATACATGTGAAGTGGAAAGCATCAGGTAATGAACAAATTTGAACAAACTGTTTTCCTTTTCAGCTCATGTGCTGATGTCAGCCCTAGACAAAGAAACAAGTAGATTCTGATGAAAAAAGCAAAAGTGTTGATCCTAATTAGAACAGACAAAGGCATTTTTCATCCTGAATGCCCTGTTTAAAGGTTGACTTTTGGCAGGCATGTGATTGCTCAGTGCATTAATGGCACTGTTGACCAGGGTGTCCATCACACGGGGAACATGCAGCAGGTTCAGAACCAGACTTCATACCTGGAACAGAAATACCTGCCAGAAACAGATAGGCCATTCTCTTCAGATGATGACAGAATAATTGCCTCCCAGTGGAGGGCTAAAATCTGCTGGCAGACCTTTCAGGCATTCTGCAGGTATTGCTTATCTGCCTGATTATTTCTGAATTTAAGGAGACCTTAACAGATTACCCAGGAGTCTTAAGCATGCCACTAAACCCAGAAAGGGAGAAATTTTGTAACTTGGATCAAAGACTGAAGCTTAATATCAGGAACCCAAAATATAAATTACAAAATCCAAAAGTATAAAGATTTTTCAAGGCATTTTTAAAGATTTTTCAAGAATCAAGCATAGAATCTTTCTAAGAAGTAATGTAACTCGTACATGTGAAGCAACCTTTTTTATTTGTCCTTAGAGTGTCATTAGCAACCTCTGTCCTTATGTCATTAGTTTTAAAGAGGTATAAGAACAAATGCAAAAGAAATTCAACATAAGAGAACATTCATCAAAAATTTAGTTGAACAACTGCTCAATATTATTGGGATGACTAAAAATGTAATGTTTAAGGTCAGGGATATTCTAGAGGTTAGTTTAGATTAAATATTTTTTGTCATTTTGGCTACATTGAAGGACATAGTGGTGACAGATTTTATGTCTGGAGTGGTTTCACAAGGAAAACTGGTGAGGCAGTCCTGTTGTGCGGATGAGTGCTATAAAAAGCTGCTCTTGCAAGTGTAAATGTGGTACTGGATCTTGTCTTCACAGATTGGTATCAAATGGAAGATAATGCATTCTGATACCCAGGGTTAATATCCTCACATTTTTAGGACAATTTCTAAAGTGGAAAAGAAGGCCAGATACAGAACAAAAAGATAAATCATAAAATCCTTTGGTTTGGAAGGGACCTTTAAAGGTCGTCTGGTCCAACCCCCAAATAAATGAAAAGATAGCTTTATTCTCTGTTTTCATATCAGAGCCTTGGACTATAAACAGAGCATGGTTTTGATTTGACCATGGTAGAGGGCAGTTTTACTGTTTCTTGGTTGCTGTTTATAGTGCTGATCCCTCTCTACCACTCTGATGTCTCATATAGCTCTGCTCATAAGTGCAGCCACACACTTGTGAGTTCCCTTTCTGTGACTTTCAGGGAATCATCATTTTCTTGATGTTCCTTGAATGTGATGATATAAAAAGGAAATACAGGTTCAACTCTCTGAGAACAATTTGAAGTTTAATTCCCAGCAAAGTTATGTCCTGACTCTGATACAGTGGGACATTACTTTGTGCTCTCAGGGAATGGAGAATGAGGGTTTCGGACATTTACTGTAGTGTTCCTCAGTGTGGATCTGTGTGAGAAAACAATTTGAAATCTAAATCAGAGACTACACTTGTACAGAAAGCAGATCAGACCAATGTGCAATTGTAGACATGAGCTGGGAGATCTTGCGATGTTCTCAACTTCATTTGTATTCCTAACTAGGCTCTGAAGAAGACTACCTTCATTTTTGGGAGGTCATAGATTCTGAAGGTTAAAATAATATGGTTATGTAACTGATACTTTGGAGATAATGCATAAACTCAATGGCAATGACTTCAAGGAGGAGAAAGGGCTTAAAAAGATGAAATTCTCTGCTGGGGAAACAGATTAGGTGAATACATGCAAATAAGTCACAGAGAAGTTGCAAACTAAAATTCCCTCTATCATTCCTTTTCTCTGTATATACAAGTGTTTAAAGCAATGTGAGTAAATGTAATATCAGGTTTCTACAGCATTACCTGATGTAAATTATCTCAGCTTCATTGATTTTGGTAAGACTATATACATATATCATAAAGGGGGAAATTAGCTGCTGAATTACTTTAATATGAAGTCTGTCATCAGTCTATCATACATTCCTGCAGCACTGAACTAAATTGCTGTGTAATATACTTTTCAATCTATTAGCAGAAAATGTTTACAAAAGTTCAGTCAGCGCCTCACAAAAAAAAAAAAAAATAGCATCAAGGAATCAAGTGTGAGTAATAATGTCAAATATTATGCCAACTAGAACTTTACACAGTGAGGAAAATGACAATATGTATGTAATATTTTGAAATAATCACTTGCACACAGCTTCAATTTCAACTTTATTCTGAACTACCCAGTATAAAAAGGAGTGTGTTTTATGACTTCCATACAGAGTGATGCTGGTATTCTTTTACTGTTGCTTCATAGAAATTTCAACTCCTCTTTTAAAAGTAGTATTTCAAAGTGTTTCTATTTGAGTGGTAAAGCACATAGGCTTCAGTGTTTATTTTCCAATGTGGTCTTGCATGTGATTAGTCAAGAAAAGATGGAATCTTTATTAATTCCAATTGTTGGAAAAATAAAATAAAATTAAATAAAGTTAAAACAAAATGCATAGGACAAAATTAAGTACATTTCTTCATGGGTTATGACATGTAATCTTGATAAAAAATCGAGATTTCAAGTCCCAGGTGCATGGTGCATGGCTCCAGCTCAAACAGGATTCACAAAGAGCTGTACGGTACCTCTGGAATGTAACATGTTTTTCCCAAGATCTTTGTGGGACACTTGTGACTAAAGAGCATTTTTAAACAAGATTATTATTGCCTATTTCTGCATTTGGATACACAAGAGGGAGGGAGATGAGGCAATGCTCAGCTGCATTTCTGAATTCCCTTTGTGAGCTCCTGCTTTCCCCTCCATTACTCATGACTGTTTTACACACAGACACTGCAGCAGTACTGAGGCCTGAGGACCTCGTTCCAAATCTAACCAGGAAAATAAATTTTTGACCTCAGAAAATATCAGTACTTAGAATGAGAAAGTAAAATTATCTGAAGTTTTTGTCTCACTCCCTCCCTCCCCACTACTACCTCAGAAACTAAAAGGCGTCAATGAATTCTTTTTGGAGAAGGAAAATAGAGAGGTTTGTATCTTGTTGCCTTACTGCCAACTGAGCCCTCCAACCATTTCCACCTCCCAGCCTCTTGTCCATTTCATTTTCTGCCAGAAGGCAGAAAGTGCCTCCAAGAGACTCTTCCAGGCAGGAAGCCAGAGCCAGGTAACGTGCTTCCACTGCCTCTCCAGTTCTCAGCATCCCCACCTGTACCAAGCCTACTTCCAGTTCCCTAGTTCTTTTTTTTTTTTTCCTTTTTTTTCCCCCCTCCTCCCCCCCAGTAGATAATAGAAACCAAAATCATAATCATAATTTTTTCAACCGAAAATCCTAAGGATTATTTTTCCTATTGAGAATTTAGGTGGTTGTTTTTTGGGGTTTGTTTTTTTTTCTTTGTTTGGGTTTTTTTGTTTGTTTGTTTGTTTGTTTGTTTTCCTGAATGGACTGTTCTCTGTTTGGAAATAATTCTGCCATAAAATTTTCTATCAGTTCTGTTCATTTCTTCCTACTCTAATGCCTAAAAAGGAGCTTAGCTGACTCCAGAATATGCAGGAATGATGCTTCCTAATGTACTCAGCATGGATGCTTGTCTTGGAAATGAGATGAAAGCACTTGAATCATTTTCCTTTTCAAATGGCAGGCTAATTAACATATAGATCAGCTGGCTAACACTTCCATGAAATATATACAGTACTTGTTATTAAAATACAAGCACTCTTTGAACTTCAGCAGTCACTTGAAAATTTTAATCTTCCAATTCTGCCTTTGTTTGTAATAGTTTAGATAAGAAATTGGACAGCCAGGGTACTAAATCTAAGGAATCATTTGGACACTCTTAATGTCGTGGTTGTGCTTCTATTTGTTTAACAGCATATATTATGCATAAGGAGTCCCAGTTCAAGGATTTATCTAAATTGAATGTGTTCTAGCAGATGACAGAGAGAGGATTTCTTTCAAAATTAGTGTGTGTCTTTTTAGGCAGAGTGAATTATCCCCAGGACCCATGAAATCAACTACAATAGCTTTCACTGGCTCTTGGCAGCAATGGTACGTTCTGCTGAGGAGCCAATCAATTGGAATATGCTTTTGTTGCTGGACCTGAAAGCTGGATGAGATTGGATGATGATGTACAAAAAATGGGAAAAATCTTGAGGGCAGGGTTGCCGCTCACAGACCTGCATATCCTGTACATAAAAGACAGGGTGAGTTTAGCGCTTGATTCATGGTGGGGGAAACCGAATCTATATGAGAAAATAGTTGTTTAAACATATAAGTGCTATACTATAGGCAAGAGAAAATAGACTTCTGATTTAAATGCATTAAATAGCCTTTTTCTTTAATAATAATAAAAACCAAACAAACAAATCCAAAACTCTTGTTATAAAACTACCTTCCTTGCTCCATAGCTATGATTGTTCAATTTACTTCAAAATAAACATGGACAACAGATAAGATGATTGTAAAATTAAAAGATTATTTTGATTAAGTTCTCTTTATATATTGTAATGTAGTCTGTGGATAAAAAATGTAGGTTGATTTTATGTTTGGTTGTTTTAAGGTTGAATAGTTTCTTTTTGTATCTGGTTTCAGCAATTCCAATAAGCAAATCACTATATGTTCGTGGAAAAGCTAAACAAACCAAAACTATTACTCTTTTTTTTTTTTTTCCCTTCTATATATATAAAAATGTTGACTAAAGGTAACTGTTGGCAGTTCCCATGGACATATTTCAAAGCTCACCAGATAGGTAAGGAATTTTTTGATGTGTTTAATTTGAAGTGACTATGATTTTGATATCTCATAATATTGGTAAATCAAGACATCCAGAATATTTTGTTCTATAAGAATAAAGTCCTTGATTTTCAAGCTGAATCTTTATCTCTGGGACCAGTTTTGTTTGTCGTTTCCTCCAGACAGAGAATCATAGGGGAAAGTGATGATAAAAATGACAGAGGGACCATTCATTTCACATGCCAATACTAGAGTCCTAGTTTGAAACTTCTAAAACCCTTAACAAGGGTTAAAATTCAGTACAAATTTTAAGATTTTTCTTTTAAAGATAAACACAAAAAGCCAACTAAAAATATCCTTGCTTGACGCAGCCTTGGTCTGTTGGAAGGGACCAGACCGGCTGCAGGGGTCCTTGTGCTGCCTGCTGAGCCTTGGTGGGTGAATGCTGCAGCAGCCC
>JAWWLZ010000082.1:145873130-145892255 GCA_035041345.1 Poliocrania exsul | reverse complement strand
TAGGATTACTGACAGGGTATGCAATACACAGTGCTGAGGTGGGATCGAGCACATTGTTCTTTCTTCAGTATCACTTTTGATTACATCATTAAATACTCAATCCTACCATACAGATGAGCATGGCGTTTGTCACCAAATGATGTGGATATTAATGAGCATCTTTTCTTGCATCTGACTTTAATTGAACTTTTCATCACCTTTCCTATTTGCAGAGCTTTGCATCAATTCCAGTTAAATCCTTGCAGAACTCATTTAATTTCTTTTACATGACTGACCTTTCTCACGCATGACTGGCTGTCACAAGCTGGAGATGGTAGGTCTGGGTTGCTGAATCTTGAGCCTTTTAATTGCATTGAGAGGCATTTTGCTGTAGAATAGGAAAGAATGCCCAATTGCCTAACTTACTGCATGCTTTAAAAATGATCCTGGGAGGTCAGACAGAAATTTTCTGAAGGTTTGGGGTTTTTTGTTTGTGGTTTCGTTTGGGTAATTTATTTGATGGAGAGGAGGTGTTTACATTTCTCTCTCCCCTACCCACAACTTAATAATAAAAATATCTATAAATAATTACTAATTCAATCAATATTCAGCTTAGATGCCTAGAACGCCTTTTTAATCTTTAGGAGGGTACACAGTAATACACTTCCATCAACAATTAACAATTCTTACACTACTTGGTCTTATATTCACTGGCTTTCTAAATCAGTGCACATCATTCCCTTCTAAAATTAGACAGATTTTTCTGCTGCTGAATGAGTGAAGTCAGTTTAACATTTGTAGTTCTCTTTTCATTGCAGTAAAGCCAAATTGACCATATATTCTACTCTTTCTAAAAGAATACTGAATTGGGACAAAATCAAAGAAATTTTTTTTAGTAATATTGGTGTGTCCAATATATTCAAACTATACGGTTTTGGGGGGGTTGTTTTGTTTTGTTTTTCATTTTAGATTTACATTAAGATTCATCTGGCATAAGGTCACTTTTCCAGAACTTAAACATCTAGTCTAAACAAGTCTTTACACTCTAATGCTGGCACAGGGAAATAGACCCTTCTAGAGGCTTATTTGCCCTAATTATCTTAGCTATCACTTTTTGATTAGTGCCTCTTGATAGTAACTATTACTCATCACAGGAACTTGGATGAGTATTTTAAAATGGATGTGTCACATCCCTATGGTTAAGTCTGGGCAACGCAGACTCCACCCCATGGGTTGTGAGTTACAGATGCCCTTTCTGTCCAACATTGTCCCAGGTTTTTCAATATCTGAGACACATAAACCATGTAAAACTTCTCCAGAGGCCTCTCCTCAGTTTCATTTGTGCTGTTGATTAAGCTGGTAACTTTGTAAGCATCACAAGATATCACCACACTCTGCATAAAGTCATGCTCTACACTAATTTCCTGAGTGAGTTATTACAGAAACCTAGAGATGAGAACAGTTGGCAGGTGGTATCAAAGAAAATTTTTCCAGAATACCTGCTTAAGCACACCTCACTATCAGATATGGGTTGTTGGGTTTTTTTGTTCTGTTTACATTAGTAAAAATGGAAGAAAAAAAATCAAAGATCCTTTAAGTTATTTTATGTGCAGCCTCAGTGTGATACTAGAGATAGTAATTCCTTTTTTTTTACCTCACAGCTTCAAGGTAGCAGGAATTAAAAACAGTGAGATTCAGCTGGATGACATTAGCTAACTAATCATCAAACTAGTTCAACTTGAAGAGTAGTTCTTGGACAATAGCCAGATAAGTAAATTCCCCATCTGTATCTTAATTTTTTACCAGAAACCAATGAGGACACATGGAGCATATTAAAAAGATCTAACATGTTAAAACGTTGGCTCAATTCCTCCCTCCATTTAATGGATGTTTAGCCACTTTCCATGTCACAGGTAAAATTAAAGCCCTATGAAGCAATCATTGCCAAAAATACTGTAGGGTATGTTTATGTTTCAAGAAAATATAAACAATTCCACGTGACCTGAAGAAGGCATTAAAATTTACACATTTTAACTGTCAGATATAGGTCAAAGGATATAACTTGATACTTTATTGAAACCATTATATCAGTGTTTTCTATGAAAAAAAGAGGAGTCTTAACCTGTATTCTCTTAAAATAAGTCATGAAATCACAATGTATTTGTATTAATATTTCTTTATTTTTACAATCATGGATTAAGCTGTCATCAAACTGGCCTGTTAGAACTGAACATCAATTTTATTATTACAAAGAGATATAGAAAATTATTGGTTCACAAATTATTCCAAATCTTTCTACAGTCTTAATATAGAGTTGTTGAATTTCTTTCAGTATTTGATATGGTGGGATTGTGCTATGATATAAATGACAAAAACTGTACAAGAAGATGAAATACAGATGAGTTTTAGAGACAATCACATTCATTTTGTAGAAATGGAAACTATTTTCAGAGCATCACCAAATGGCTGGGATTGGAAGGGACCTCAGGAGACCATCTAGTCCTACTCCTTGCTGAAGCAGGTTCACCCAGAGCAGGAGTCACAGGACCACATCCAGTGAGTTTTGAACATGCCCAGAGAAGGAGATTCCACAGCCACTCTGGGCAGCCTGTTCCAGTGTTCTGTCAGCCTCATACTAAAGAAGATTTTCCCCATATTCAGATGGAGCTTCCTATGTTTCATTTTGTGTCCATTGCCCTTTTCCCTGTCACTGAGCACCACGGAGAAGAGTCTGACCTATGGAAAAGTTCAGTTTGCACATGACAGGTAACAACTGTGTTTAATGTCACAGCTGGCATCAAGGACCTCCTGGAGAAGAGTGTATTCTTTTCTTCATCAGGGTCTTACTTTGAAAGTCACAAAGTTCTATGCTGTTATACTAAACTCCTAACATCGAAGTTATTTTCCTTCAGGTATTGATTTGTGACACTGTGATTCCTTGACACGGCAAACTTCCTATGTGAACCACAAACGGCAAATGTTTGAAGAACTGTCAGCATGCAGGAACAAAGCTCAGGTCAGGTGCTTCTCTGTCACTGATGCACCATGACTTTGAACTCTCAGTTGTTTACCTACCTGCAAGGGTTTTGGCATTTCTTTTTCCATCATAATAACCGTACAAGTAAATGAGACAGGAAAAAGTATGTTGAAGCTGAAATTTTACAAAACTCTCATATATTTCAAGGAGTTAATACTTTTGGAAAGAACTCTCTGCTTTTTTCCAGTCACAGAAAGTGAGAGGAGAGCTGCCCTGCCTCTGGAAAACATACTGCCAAAGGCCATCAGGAAAAATCCCCCATCATGTCACCTAATAGTTTTTTTGGGGGTGGTGGTGTATTTTTATTTTTCTAAAATCTAGCTGTCATTATTGTCTCTTGGCATGATCTAGTCGGTTTGGAAAGTATTGTGATCATTATTTTTTTGAAGTGTCACCTTCTCATAGAAAAGTCTTAGGAGATTTAATAGCGTGATTAGTCCATATACCAGTTCAGTCCATATGATTGCTGCCACCGGACAAACATGGGTGAGCAGTGTTGGAAAGAAGGGGAAGTCTCTGCTTTCCCCTTGTCCGAGGGAGTGCAGAGAAGGGAGACAAGGACCAGCCCAGGAGTCCAGGGAAAGAGAGTTTATTGGGACTATCCCTGAGGTTTTCTAAGATCTCTGGGGGAAGATGCCAGATCTGGGACTGTACTGGGTGAAAACTTAGGAAGGGGAAGGGTCTAAGGTTCATTAACCAATGGAATTGGGACAAGGGCAGGGCTGGCTGGAGCCCTGGCCCTGCCCACTCAGCCACGAGGCATAGGGTTCTTATACACGGGGCTTCCCACCTTGGAATAGCAGGGCAGAGAGGGGAGGGGAGCCTGGGGACCCTCTGATGGGGGGAGGCTGCTGTGACGTCCTGGTCCCAGGGACCTCCCAAGGGACGTGAGGCTGTTGCCCAGCCTAGGAAGAAAAAAATAACATGCTCAAAATCAGGTTCGATGACTCGTTTGGGGAACAAAAAGCCTCCGGGAGACACAAAGGAGACAGGGAGGAGTAGGTACAATACAACGTGGGGTGTGGTGTAACAGCCCCACAGGGAATCTATATCAAGCTGAGAGAGCTGATACATAAACTATGCAACTAAAACACCCATAACAAGAGGGACATAATTTTAAAACTTTAGCAACAAGTCTCTCAGCGTGCATCTTCTCAGGTTCAAGGTGCTTCTCCAGTGCAGCTCTCCTTCAGATTACTTTCAGGATTTTCCTACACATGGGAACAAGTTTCCCAGAGCTGCTTTAGAATATCCATCACTAGAGATGTTTTGAACTCTACTGGACAGGACCTGGCAGCCAGATCTACTATGGAATTTATCTGTTCTGAGTGGAAAGTCAAACCAGATGACATCCTAAAGGACCCTTCCAACCTAAATTATTCTGTGATTGGATTTTATTTCTGAGACAGTGAATGTCCCACAAAAGTAAAGAGACTAGGAATATTCAAATCATCGGGACCAGTAGTCAAGGAAGATTATGGGATGCAACCATTTCAAACCCTTGGTTCTAGGCTCTAAATAGGTACTTGTACAATAGTTTAGTTTCAGTGGTAATAGCAGAAAATGTTCTCCCTTTCCCACCTTCTCCAAATTTAAACTAATTTACAGCCAGGAGAGTGTATAGCAACTTAAAAGAGCTTTACAATACAAGCTTCCTAATGTTCAGGAGTGCTTCATTTTTCAGGATTTGCTGATATTCAGGATTTCCTTCCCTTTTCCTGTGCCACTGATTTACTACCCAAGTGTTAAGAATGTAATATTTGCCTCTGTTGGAAAGTACCACCTGTCAAGAAAAGACATGGAGCTCTCAATTCTCAGTGAACAGACATGTAGCTCTCCTGAATTAATTGTTTGGTGAGATGCTTTCCTATCTGCAAAAGAATTCCTGTTCCCTATCACAAAATAAAACTTACAGTGATATGTAATTTTTCACTTCCTTTAGGTTCACTTTTCAGAATTAGTTATCATAGTTTCTAGTGCTACATGAGTATTTGGCATTATTGACTGTGTAGTTCTTGATTGTATGTTCCTAGCTTAGCTGGTCTGTATCATATTTCTGAGGCCAAGCAACTGGTTTATTATTTTGTTTGTTTGTTTGGGGTTTTTTTTGGTGTTTGGGGGTTTTTTTGTGTTTTTTTTTGTTTGTTTTGTTTTGTTTTTTAGAATAGCAACCTCTAAAATAAGGCACCTGAAATAATTTGGCTCTAGCTCACTACTAAGGTGAATTATTAGCAAAGAGAGAAGGAAACAAATATTTAGACTCTCAGACCATTTTTCTAGCCACAACTCCTCTCAGTCAAGAATAGAATAATTTTCAGTTCCTTTCCACTGTACCATAGTTGGTTCAGGTTTAATTGACACTACTCTGAAAGCTGGCAATGTAAAGATGAGAAAGTTCAGCTGCTAGGATAACACACGGTTATGTGGGTTTGTATTATCAAACGTCTACAAAAATACCTCAAGATTTTATTCCTTGTCTGGATATATGGGCTTTATAAAGACAGAGAAAAAGATACACATTCTCCTCTCAGTGCTCTATGACTGTTTTTCTTCCCAGTATAGAAGTAGCTCCAAGAACAAGGTACACTGTGACTTTCCCTCTCGACTTCTTTCCTTTAGTTAATTCCTACCGACACTGCTCAGTGTTGTAGGGCTAGTGCAGATGGTGAAGTCACACCTGTCCCATATTTTGCACCTTGTCAGAACCTGCCATGGCATGGATTCTCTGGGAGTGACAGTATTATTAAACATCTTCTGGCAGAAGCTTCAGAAGTCAACACTCACCTCAGATATGCCATGAAGATTTGTAATATGTGTTTTGAGAACAGAAAAGAAAGTAACGTTTCTCTGCTGTGATACAGAACTAGAGAAAGACAAAAGAGCCAAAGAGAAATCCTTTATTTTTGGATATACTGTTTGAAAATATAGCCTTTCAGGAAAAAAAAAAATAGAACAAAACAACCACTGTTTTTGAAAGAATGAGTTAAAAAATCTCACAGATCAAGATTTTTAGGATAATGTAAGCCTTGATGTTTGTTAACTTTGATTAAGCCTCAACTAATTAAAAGCTTAGCTATTTTATTTCAGGAGAATTGTCCCTATACCTTCAAAATCACAAACACAGTCTTAATTTAATTAATTTGGAATCTGGAATCACCGTGTTGACATCACAAGGATGATTTTAGCTTTATAAGATTATCCAGAAAATCAGAATCAGATTAAGTATGCCATCAACACACATTATCAGAGCTGCACTGATTAGGAAGGGAGCAAACACCTTTCCTATCCAACAGATTCACTCACCCAAAAAACAGTCTAGGAGAAATTTGCTGTTAAATCAGGGGAACACCATTTCTTATGCGAGATTGTAAGTAATAGCACTGAAGAGAATGGCACCAATAGAAATAATGAAAAGATTTGCTCCTTTATAGTTTATGGTTTCACACTTTCTCCCCTACTTCTGGCTAATGAGAGTGGAAATTACACAGCAATTCCGAATATTGCCTACCAATAGCAACTAGCTTTGCTAGTCTCAGGGGCCAAGGAGTTTACTATCATGTTTTATACACTTTATTACCTTAGAGATATTATTTTGTCCTTTAAAATGTCTTTGAAAACCTTTAGTGCTCAAAAGACCTGCCTTACCAGATGTGTGCATTAACTTCATGATAATTTAACATATTCTGTTAATAGCCACAGAATTTCAAGATTCAAGACTTTAGAGAGCAACATTGCATTCTCTTAGGCACGATGGGATAAATCTTCAAGTAGATGATGTGAAGCCTCAAAATGCATGTCTTCCTCTCCACTCTTTAGGGAAAGGAAGAATTGTTTTAGGGCTCATCAGGAGTTCATAGAAGTATAGAATGGTTTGAATTGGAAGGTACTTTAAAGATTACCTCATTCAAACCCCTACTCCATAGGCAGGAGAAATTTCCACTAGACCAGGTTGGTCCAAGCCCCATCCAACCTGACCTTGAACATTTCCAGGGATGGAGCATCCATAAGTTCACTGAGCAACCTGTTCCAGTGCCTCAACACCCTTGCAGCAAAGAATTTCTTTATTATATACTTCAAAAACATCAGCTAGTGTCAACTGAATTTCTAAACAATAAAACACACTATAGGATTCCCATATATCTTCTTGCATTGAGGTCCCTGAGACACAATACAGTCCACTGCATGTTAAGTCGATGGGTATTTTAAATCACAGTAAAGGGTTCTCTTGTTTCTTTTCCCTCTTTTGCCACTCTCCCCTGTACCAAGGGCACTGAGTTTAGTAATCCTGCTTCTTTCAGCCACACTAGAGAGCTGATACTCCATTTCATTTCTGCTCTGAACCCTGCAAAACTACAGTGCTTTCAAAGGGAACATCTCTGTTCTGTGGAGGGGAGCAGCACTGTGGTACAAGCAGGACTCAGCTGCACACTGGCATGAAGGTGATAAAGGTGGGAAGTAATGAGATCCTGAGGGATGAAACATGAAGAGTAGGGCTTCAGTCTCTGGTACAGGACTGTCTCTCCCTCCTTTCACACTGCTAGCCCTCTTGTTTCTCTGGATCACTGGCTTCAGTTTCCAGAATGATCTTTCTTTGAAAAAAAATCATAATCCCATCATTTTTTCTGCTGCTTGAAACAAATAGAAGTTCTTTGGAGGAGTGCTTATGTTCAGTCTTGAGAGAGAGACTTAGTGTTCAAATACTATAGCATTGATTGTTGGACAGTGTGAATAACACTTTCATGTCTAAAAAAGAAAAAAAATTAAATAGATGAGAAATTGCTTGAACTCTCCATTGTTTGAAATTCTCATGAGCATTTCCTTAAAATAAAATGGGTTCAGAAACCTGAGCAATCAGAATATCTGACCCTAAAATATCTCCATGAATTGGACAAAAGTAGTTCCAGGATTGATATCCTCACTTTAATAAAACAGTAAGTTTAACACATGAATGTCCTACCAAAAAGCAATTATTTTTGTTTCAACAAACATAAACCTGCTATTAATTAAAATAATTTAATTTTTAACATTTAATAATTTAGTTTTTTAATTAAAATCAACCTAAGTGCATTTGTGTACAAATGGACAACACTGAGCTTTATAAGTAAAAACTCTGAACACTCGGAACAGTTAAAAGTTTATCTAAGGTAAATTGATTTTTTTTTTCTTTTGAGATAAAAATTGTGTTTGTTGCCAGAAAAAAATATGTAAAGAATTTAATTTGTTTAATTTTATTCCCATGTCTATATGAGCCTTAATCTTCTTCTTTTCCCAGCCTCATCAATGTGACTGCAGAGCTCCAAGCACCAGCAGTCAAGGTGTAACATATCCAAGGACAATTCCCCTTGCTCTCCAGTATATCAAGAGAAGTTTCAGAGCTGGAGTGGACTTTCACATCCACTTTCCATTGCAGTGTGATCTAAAATGCTCCAGCTAATGGCAGGAAATCAAAGCAGTGTTTCGTTGATTTGATACAGCAGATCACAGATTAGACCATTTTCTGTTATTAGTTTTAACAAGTAGGTTTGATCGCATGAGAAAAATCTACCTCTTTACTGGTAGTGTAATTGCAAATATAGCTTCCATTCACATATAGAGGAATCCAATCTTCAAAGTACTTCTGCTCTTAACTAGAGCTATTTTAATTGGGGAAAAAAGAAAATTATCATATTACCTCTTTCTGATATGTTGAAAATGTTCCCATCCTCTTCTCAGGTGTTCCTTCTTTCAATCCCATTAGAAGTTTTGAACCCTATGTTGATGTTTGACACACAAACTGGATGACACAGCATTTGCAGAGCCTGGAGAATCAGGAACCTCTCAAGCTGCGTCACAATTTGACAGAACAGACATCATCTGCATCTGTTCCTGCTCCAGCATTCCAGTCTTGCTGTCTGCCATGGACTCTCCTGGCCTCAGCTGAATCACTCATTTAGATACTTGAGTTCAGATGAAGGGTTTGGAGTCATCCAGTGAAAGCTATTCTACATCACTCATTTACCCTTTTTCTGCTTGTGTTTCTGATTTTATTTTTTTCAGCTTATCCCCAGCTGTGCTTACCTGTCAAGAGTAACAATGCTACTTCCAGAATAAAACCGGAAGGAATAAGATTGCATATGTTCAAGCACATTAATTTCCCAAATAACTGTAATGTGTGGCAGTCAGAAGTGCTGATCTGTCAATATAAGTGTGTGGTTCACCCCTTGGATTTTGCATTTGATTGCAGTGCTGGTGAAAAGAGAAATGTAACCACATGGTGTGTTGTGATGGACTAGAAAATTTGGACTACTTCAGTTTCCCACAGTTTCTCATGCTATTAGGATTTTGAAGTAGGTGCTGGTGCAACTGACCTTGACTTGTACATGTATTTATGCCCATTTCTGTATAAGATCATAGAATATCTTGAGTTAAAAGGGACCACAGGGATCAGTGAGTTCAACTCCTGGCCCTGCACAGAACACCCCAAGGATCACATCATGTGACTGAGAGCAATCCCGAAACTCTTATTGAAATGTGTCACGCTTTGGGCTATGACCACTTCCCTGGCACTGTTCAGTGCCTGACCTGGGTACAGAATTTTTTTCATACTATCTGACCTAAATCTCCCCTGACATGGCTTCATTCCATTCCAATGTCCCTTGTACCCCACAGAGGATGTCATTTGTACCCCTATACATGATAAGACTGAGAGATTTGTCAAATGACCACTGGCTTCAGCAGGGCTCAGTCTTCATCCCTGAAGAATGCAAATTAGGAGACCAACCTGCAGTGACACAGATGGCACAGCAAATTAAGAAAGCAGCATACAGTTTTCTACAAGGGGAAAAAAAAAAGCCTCTAATTTACAACAAAGAAAATAAAGACAATCAGAATGAACTTATAATTGAAGTTTAATTGTCACTTTCCATAAAAGTAAAAATGCATAAGAAGAAGCTTTGAGAGCAAGCAATCACAGTTAAAAGCACAACATGAGCATCTGGTTCTTCCATATTATGGGTGATATGTTAATATATGATCTAAACATTATCTCTAATGTTTTATAAACAAAGATAAATTAACAGGATCAATTTTCCATAGCAAACATTCTCCACCTAACAGGATAATCTTTGAACACTAATAAAATAAACCACAAATCATATTTACTCTTGGGCTTACCCTCTTGCTGCAATTTAGCCTAGCTTGAGACAATATGGCAAACTCTATTAGCAAAAACATAATTTATTTTTTTTTTCTCCAAAGAATTACTTTTCTTTTAAGGTGGTTTTGCACAGATAAAATAACTCTCAGAGTAAATGAATTAATGATAATTATTATTTACTCATTAAATTAACTAATTTAATTAAATAATTAACTTAATCTGAATTTCCCTTAATGTACGCATCCATGTTTTAAATGTTACAAATCTTTGTATCTTTCAAGACAACATTTATTCATGGAAGTGCATAGGTATGTTATCAAATCTGTACATGATTACAATATATTGTATGTTTATGAGAACATACTATATGTATGTGCCTAACATGATTTCCTGAATTAAGAATGATGTACAGTGTACTTCACAGGTGGAAAGGCCATTCTTCTGAATATATTTTGATTTTTGCTGGAAATCCATTTGTAGAATACTTAGTATCAATGTTTGAGGGGAAAAGGGGAAAGAAATCAAAATATCATTCCTCAGGAAAGATAATGGACATCTAGACAAGTGTCTGGGAAAAACAAACAAACAAAACAACCAACCATCAGAAAAAAAAAAAAACCCAGCAACCAAACCAAACAAAACAACAAAAAACCAAAACACCTCATTGTGAAGAGCTATGCATATGTTTACATGATCACAAGTGACTGAAGGTTTGGAGGTTTTCTTCTCTCAGAAGGAGATTCCCACTCCTCAGCTAATCTGTTGTTCCAGTTGACCCTTGTCACTGAGACTCGTGCAGCCAGTCAGGTCTTACCTGAATGAAAATTAATTTGAAAAGTGATAGTTTCTTTGAGTATGTCTAACTACAATTTTTCTCTAGTCAAAGGGGGAAGTCTGGGACGGTCAGAAAAACAGGTGAGCAGTGACATGGCTAAACTCTACTGGCCAATCTTTCACAGTAAAAGTTTTTTGTTTTTGTTTTTGTTTTTAAAAAGCAATTAAATAAGCTGATCCTTTTGTTTCAAATAGGAACACATTCTACAGAGGTTTTTTTTTTTCTATCCAGATGCCAAGTCTGGATTCTTAGTGGTACCATATGTGTCTTAGAAAAGAAAACAAAAAAATCCAAAGACCTAAAAACAATAACAAAACCCCCTAGAGTTGACATGATTAAGGGTTTGGAACACGTTTTATATAAAGAAGTCTGAGAGAGCTTGGAGAGCTGGATGTTCAGCTTGGAAAAGGGAATGTTCAAGAGGGTTTTATCCCTCTGTAGAAATCTGTATACCTCCTCCACCTGAGATGAGGGAGGCAGACTTTTTCTGGAAGAAGCAGGTGATAAAACAAGAAGGATTTAATTAAAAAAAACAAAACAACACAACACACACACACACAACCCCCTCAAAAAAAAAAAAAAACCACCAAAAAACCAACACAACAACAACAACAAAAAAACCAAAACAAAATCTCAAATTCCATCTGAATGTAAAAAAAAAACCCACTTTTTGACTGTGAAGGTGACAGCACTGTCATGAGTTGCCCAGAGTCACTGCAGAGTTTTCATCAGGGCACTGTTCTTCACAATCTGCTTTAGCTGAACAGGGATTTGGAATTCTTGATCTCAAGAAATCTGTTCCAACCTCTATGATTCTCTGGTTCTGTGATTCTGTAAATTAGATGTTACTTACAATGTGGTAAGTTTTATGTAGCTTCAAAGTTGTAAGCTTTATAGCTGTTTTCACAGAAGTATGTTCCATGAAATATCTTACTCCTGATACCAACCTAGAAAAGAAAGTATAGGTAAATGGATAGACTTTCATTAGCATTCCTCAAAATATCATGTCAAGAGTATGTTGTCCTGGAAATCCTGAAGCTTGGACAACATCTCAAGTGACTACAGTCTTTGGGGACTGTACTCTAGCTCTCCCACTATGGAATAATAAAGTCAAGAAGACAATATTATGAAACCTTTCTCCTTACCTTTAGATACAGAACCAGATAAGCAGGATTCTCATAATGTCTTTATTTCTGTTGCCAAGATTAATCTGTATAACTTAAACAGAGTATAGATATCTGAATTAAAAGGTCAGTCATTTCAACTTGCCTTTCCAGTAAATGGCAGGAGTAATTGCCTAGGAGATGGCTGAGGTCACAGTCCATTCAGAGGAGGAGGTTATTTCACCTTCTTCTCTTGATTTAAAGTTAAGATTACTGTGTCCCAAAAACACCTTGCTGAGGTTGTCAATCTCACTCTCCATGTTGCTGATGGTAAACAGCATTAGTCCCAGTTCTAATCCCTTAGGAATGCCACTCGTCACTGCTCTCCACTTGGACATTGAGCCATTGACCACGACTGTTTGAGTATGTCTGTCCAGCCAATTCCTTATCCACCACATGGTCCATCTGTCATATCCACGTGTCTCCATTTTAGAGAAAAAGATGTTGTGCGGGAAAGTGTCGAATGCTTGGCACAAGTCCAAGTAGATGACACCGGTAAAAGCCATGAATATACAAATAAAACAAAACAAAACAAAACAAAAATGAGGAGAATGATGCTAGCTGCTTATGCACACATGACTTCAGAAAACGTTCTGTTCACTGTTTTTAACCTGAATTTTAACGCAATATATTGTGTGTAAGAGCTCAAGTTTTTGCAGCGGCTGCCTGACTGATGTTCACTGTGATTAATACTAAATATAGAGGTAGGTCCCTGTCCTCAATTGAAGGAAGAAAAACTATTTTAACACTTCAATTTGAATCTATCATCATCCAGAGGCAGCACATCATGTATCAATGCATGTGTGAGGCACTAGGAGTCATATGTGAATGAAGAGGATCTGGCAGGCAGGATATCTGATAAATCTGCCCCAAGCAACATCAGTGCATTTAAAAAGGATCAGAGCAGCAGTTACTCATGCTGCAATTTAGATGCAAAATGTATGATCCTGACTTTCTGTCTTTGTGACCTTGTAACCCAAGATGATTGACAATCCACCAGCAGGCCATTTTCTTCTCTGAGGAAAACAGCAACAGCTGTCTCTGAAGCAACCTAGAGGAACCAGGTAGTAATATGTCTTCAGTGGTCCTTTCACCAAGCAAATTACAGTACTCTGGACAGGGTAAGAAAGAGGCCATCTGTTATGCCTCTTGATGAAATGTTTTGTGTGGAAACATTTTTTATTCTGCAAGGTGGCCTCAGAGGCATAAAGTACCTCTACCGCACAACTGTCTGACACTTCAGCTACTCATGCCTCCTCTTCTTCTCACATTAGATTGATATATATTTCAGGTTTTTCTTGTTTTGTTTTTTTCTTTTCACCAACCTGTTTTCTTCTCTAATTTCAAGGAGTTTTGTGGGTGTTTTTGTTTTGTTTTTCTTCTTTACATCTGTCACTGTGGAGCAGCTAAATTGTCTTGACAACTCTTTCAGCTGATGTTCTATATTAAAGATTCTTCTTCATCTAGTCATATACTATTGGAGGTTTCATGAGTTTAACATGTATTTCTGTGGAAAGTGGAATGGATTTCCAACATATTACTGTGAAATTTCTCTTTATAACAACATTCACCCTCTTTATTCTTCCATAATTTCAAGGACAAGCAATCTACCTCTGGTCCTTTTGGAATAGGTGAAAATGGTCACTAAATAAATGGTCTGCAGAGTTGTGCAGAAATGGTTTTTATAGGGTTTTACAAAAGTGTATGAAATAAAAACACCCTTCAAACCCCTAGAGAACAACAGAAAACAGCCTAATGGCTACATGCTTTTTTGAATTTTCTAGTAGAAATCTGTGTCATATACAGAGGTATCTCACTAATTCTCATTTTGTGAAAAATATTCTTCATTCATATCATATATTTTGCCAACATAGTCCTCATAGTCCATAGCATAAGTCAAAAACCACAAAAGTACTACTTAGCCAAATAAAGGTGTAAGTCAACAGCTGAGATATTGGCCCTGAAGAAATATATAGGGAATTTTTGCTTAAATAAAAATACACGGATTGTCCTTCAACAGCACAGGAAATGTTGCCAGACTGGTAGTTTAAAAAGAAACCTCTATAAATTATGCGTTGCATATGCATATCTAGAGGGCCAGGAATATGTCTTTTATACCAAATCAGACCTATCCTCTTGCAAGCTCAACAGTACCTGCTTGAGTACTCCCTAACAGCTCATGAACACTGGAACCACTGAACAGCATGAGCAGATCATTCTACTCCCTGCTTGCAATAAAAGAGTTCAGTTACTTCCCTTGTATTCTGCAGGACAGTATTTATAACTAGTTGGGGTGCTTTAGATCTGGCTATATGCAATGCATGGTGGTCACCTGACCTTTGAATACCATGCTTTCAAATAAAGTATCCTCCAGAAATCCCCTCTTGGGTGCTAAAATATGTAACTGTTCCTTCAAAACTCTTGGATTTACTCTTGAAAAAAGTAAATATCTGAAACTTTACCAAGACACAAACCAGGCAACTTCAAGCAATTCCAATAAAAATAGGATCTCTATTGAGGTCTCCTGATCTTTGCATATATCTCTTAACAGCTAGAGTTCTTCAAATGCTCTAAATCTCAGGCAGCAAACTTGACCACTGAAAACTACTGTGACAAAACGAGTTACAGATTTGGTCCAATGGGCAGCCTGAGAAAGTCATTAGGTTATTTTCCCTTTGTCTATCCTCAAATTACCTATTTTATTAAACATTACTACAGACAGAGTGCTTTTTTTCTGATGTGTGACATGCATTCCACCCGAATTGTATGTTTCAATAGTTTGTGTACATTATAGGATCATAGAATATGCTGAGTTGGAAGGGACCCATCAAGATCATCGAGTCCATTCTACATACTAGATGTTGTAGTTTGGAATAAATCTGCCTCCGTCCTGTGTTTCTGTGTTAAATGCAGTGAAACATCCCTGGATACAAAATAGCTCTATCTGTCCTGTCCAAAATGTGCTGATTCTACTGCAAAACAGTTGTATTGTCTGCCATGGGCTTTGGCCTAAGCCATCACTATTCACAGAATTAAGGCAGTGAGGCCCCAGGTCAGAATTTGTTCCTTGCAGGGAAAGATTTAAGCCACTGAACTCAAAAGGATTAAGCGTGGGCTGAAAATAAAGCTGTTGGTTAAGTACTTTCCAAAAGGGAAGCCTTTATGCAATCCTCTGCTGTTCTGCTTTCATTCTTCCAACAAACAACTTTATCTCATGGTCACATTCTAACAAAGAATAATGCTAATACATTTTTAATGTTCAGATTATCTGGATTCTCTGTGACCCACTTCAATTGATTCTTTACATGAAACAGGACACTATACTTTCAGTTGCTTTTCCCTGTAGTTCAGTTTCTCTATTTTTAATCATTCAATGAAATTTAAATGATAAATCAACAATAAACTCATGTTGAAGCCCTGTTTTGTATGCATGGAAATCAATGGTAAACTGTTTATTAAATTAAATGGAACAGTATCTGATGCTTTATGTGTATTGATCTAGTAAGATAAGTTCTTAACTATTTTCTGTTTAGAGACTTCAGCATATCCTTACAGTATCCCTAGAACTGATAAAATCAGGCAGCATGATATTAAATGGCAAGATGCCCATTGACTTTCAGGAGGGAAAGGATGTGAGATAAGGATCTTCTGTATATTGTATGCTTTTGTCCAAGGGCTGAGTCCATGTTATCAAGCACTGTGGTGCAACACAGGGAAATCTAGAAAGTGGAACAGTTTGTGAAGATAAAATGAGGTCCTCACAACCTATTTTTCAAGGTTTTTATTTAAATCTGTCTTGATATTAATTCATGGACTTAATACATGCCTGTGGGGTGGACTGATAGCATGCTGAATTAATACTAGTTAAATTGATAAACGTTAACTATTATAAACTGCCATATACATAATCCTTTGGACATAAACCATTGTATGAGTCTAAGTCTGGTTCCAGATGCACCTATGATCCCCCTGAGGAGGAATTTACTGCGTCCATTCTGAATCTCCTGACTCAACAGGAGGGTCTTCTCACCTTTTGCATCTCTCATTTCTCTATAACTTATTCTAGATGTATTCTAGCAAAATTTTGCATATTTTATCCATGTACCAAGTAAGAGAGAAAGCCTTGCCATGAATCTTCATTAAGTTGCACTTTTGTATTATATTAAAACCATATCTGAAAGTTATTCTGTAATTGATCTAAATCACTCCTTTTAACAAATTTTTCTAGTTGGCAGGATTTATGAGAGCTGCTATGTTGTTTTCCCAACAATGTAATTGAAGTCACTCATGAAGATCAGGTTCCCTTTGCCCAACACTTCCATGAGCAGCTGAAGTAAGTTATCATTAGTCTCTTATTCTTTGTCCAAATTTATTTCATTTAAAAACTTGTAAAAAGTTGGAAAAGCTGTAGGGGGCGGGCAAGAGGGAGATATGATTTCTGTTATCATTCTTCTCTTATTTTTATTAGTCACATAACTTTTGGAAGATACGCTTAAACAAGCATGTTGCCTTGTGGGATATACCATCTTGACAGAAGAAAGCATATGCCCAAAACAGCTTGAAATTTATCTAAAAACAGGATGCAAGAAGAAAGAGATAATATGTTTTGATCACAAACCTTAAAATATGCCTGCAGTCTTACCAGAATTAATAGCATTACTCATTCATTTGGACTAAAGTGAGAATTACATATCTTGGTGTGCAAGTGATCTCACAGGGTATCACAAAATCACAGAAAAGCTGGAAGGGTCCCACAAGGATCATCAAACTCCTGGCCCTGCGAAGGACAGCCTGAAGAATCACAGCAAGTGCCAGAGAGTGTTGTCCAAGTGGTTCTTGAACTTTGACAGGCCTGGAGCTTGGTGCTGTGGTAGAGGAAGGATGTAAAACAGTTAAGAGTAACATCACTCTAATACGGAGTGACTCTAGACATGTTGGTAGATTGTGGTGGAGGATGATACGAGGACAACTGGCTTTACTCTGTACCTGAAGGCATGTTTGGCTCAGAACAGGACATCCTAAGGAAACCATCTCTCTTAGAGTGCAAGAATACTTGGAGAGGATATGTATTACCACAAAATATATTGCATTGTCTGTGCCTGTGCATCAACAACAAAAGTAAATCAAATACTTTTCCTTCCAATATAAAATGGTGTTGTATGATTCATTCCCAAATCCTTTGAAGTCCTGCATTTGTTACCAAATATTGAGATATAAGATTTGATTTCATATGAATCAATATGTTCTCCCAGAATCATGAAGGAATCAAGATTTGTCTGCATAGACCAAACATTTGTGAAGACAGACAATAAAATTTAGGAAATGGTGAATTAGTGGTAAGCGCTGACTAATGATGCACTTGGCTATACTTTCTTTCTTTTTTTTTTCCAATTGGTTAGAAGTAAGTAGTTGATTATATTTAATCGACCATGTTAATTACTGCATCTATGAAATTTATTGAACAATTAAAATGAAGCACTAGAGACTTGTAATACCAAAGGGAATGATCCTACAGTGACTGTTACATGAAGGGAAATTAAATGACCTAATACCACTGAGGCTGTTCCACCTGATAATTCCACATATCTATTAACAGAACTTGAGTCTAAACTTTATTCTGTGTTTTACCACTTCATTAGCCACCATGTCCAAGCATCTGACCTTTTTATTTCCCTTTAGTTACTGGCAGAACTCTTACAGCCTGCAGTGTGCATTGGATCAGGCATCCCAAATCACCCAAAAGACTAGCCTTCCAGCCTAAAATAATGGAAGTCTACCAAACTTATTTGTCACCTTTGCCTGATGTTCACACATACTAATGAGTTCTGAAAATGTTAATTTGCTTTGTGCCCAGATCAAATACACTGCTCTGTCAGAATAAAATAAGTTCTGAGCCAACAAACTTGCATGAGTGTAGTTTATTCTGAAAATATTTACATGTCATTAATATATTAACATAATAGAATGTTCAGAGCATATTTAACTGTGATGCTCCTGATTGGGAACAGTGAGCAGTGAAAAGATCACAACTTTCCTTTTGTGGAGGGTTTTTTTAAACATCCCTAGATTACCTTCTATCTAGGGAGCTGGCACCTTCTGCTGAAGTGAAAGTTGGAAATCACAATGATTTAAGCTATTATATTCCTCTAGGATCATCTGTTCTTACTGATCACTGCTGGTTTTGACTTACTGGACACATATGTCTGGATTCAGCTGTCCATACAGAGGTGTCTAGTGCTAAGTTAGCTTTCCGGCATCTTGCCTGCCCCCTAGCTCCCATTTGAGAAGATAATGTGTGAACTTCAAATAGGCATCACTGTTTGGGATTGATAACTGAGAAGAATCCTGTGTTTTTCCTCTCTGTAATGTAAGGATAAATGCCTTGCTCATGTGTAGATAGCAATGTATTCACATCAAAAGTTAAGGTCTTAATCTGGACCTGAATCCTACCCATAGTTAGTATATAGGAACCTCCTGGAGATTCCTCCACTTTCTGTTGAATACAAGTACTGAAAACCTCAGACAGTCAGAGTAAGTAAAATCTTCCTTTTGCAGTGACCTTCAGGCAGATATCTATTGAATTTTATCAGAGTAGAAAATAGAGAATGTTCTTTAACAGTTTTATGGGAAAAAAAAATACTTCTTATCGTAACAGCAAAGAGAATCTGCTTGAATGACAAAGCTAGCATTATTTTTTTTGCTACACTTGCTATGGAGAAGCTTTTTTCTAACATAGTTTGAGTGGCTTTTCTAACCTAGTGGAGGGCTATCACCCCATCACATAATTAAGGTGTTTCACCAAACTTCAGTTAACTATTAGATTGGAGAAGCCATCACACTAATCCTGCAACACCAGATTCTTCAGTCCTGTGCCATGTACATCACCCTGTTGAATGGCACTTTTCTTTTCTTTTTTTCTTTTCTTTTCTTTTCTTTTCTTTTCTTTTCTTTTCTTTTCTTTTCTTTTCTTTTCTTT
>JAWWLZ010000082.1:145844595-145873030 GCA_035041345.1 Poliocrania exsul | reverse complement strand
TTTCCTTTCCTTTCCTTTCCTTTCCTTTCCTTTCCTTTCCTTTCCTTTCCTTTCCTTTCCTTTCCTTTCCTTTTTTTAAGGAAACATTTTACTGACTTACATCTGCTTTTTATTGCCATGAGCAGTTGTGAGGGGTCAGTGAAAATCATGGGAAGATCAGACAGTTGTACTTGGCAGCAAGGGTGTAGCTGTATGTGCTGCCACAGACTCCTGCAGAATCCTGGTCCATAAATTAAAGCTTTTTAGTAGCAAAGTCTGAGTCTTAGCTATTTCAAGCTGAATGGGAGCAGTGGCCACCCAAGCATCCCTGCAGATCACACCTTTCCTAGCAGGGAGGGAATGAAAGTGATTCAGAAAAGGTCAGTCTCAGCTGGCTCACCTGTTTTCAAACTTAACCAAGCCTAAGATCTGACTGGCAAATCAAACATTTTCTGTGCACATGAGTTGCATTAGGGGTATGGCCTAATGGCACTCCAGTGACCAGAATGAGCTGGAGGAGGGCTTAAGCAAAGTGGCTTTGTGGGCAGGTGAAACTATCTGCCTCTGCTATTTGCCAAACTTTGTGAACAGAGAATTGAGGTGGGAGGTTATTTTTTTATCTTCAGCCTTAAGTCAGACCTGCTGCTCAGCCAGTGGAGCTGGCATTTTTCAAGTGCAGACTTTCTGGAGGGCAATGAGCAGTTGTGTTTCTCTTGACTGAACAAGATTTTGAGTAACAATGGACTGTCTGGCAACAAAACTGCTCCAAGCTGGCTGCGTGATGTCAACCAAGGCTGTGTGTGACATCACCCAGCAGCTGCCAGCCGGGAGCTGATTAGAGCCATATGATGATCTCCCATTTGGATTCACACACAAACAGATTATTCATGCTCAGCTGCTCCTTTCTTCCTCTGAAAACAAAAAGGCTCTTTGATACAATGATGGCACAGGGAATATCATCAGGCCATTAAAAAAAAAAAAAAAAGAACATTTAGCTCCATCATGGTTTTGAACAATGGACTGGAAAATTGCTTCCCTTAAGGTGCAAATAAAAATACATTGCCAAACACATGATGAAGGAGCCCACTTTAGTTAATGACTGCCAAAATGTGCTTTATAGAATCTTCTACACATTATAGATAGAGTGGCTGAGGGCAGGTGGACAGGGGAAAGAATCAGTATGGTTTGTTTTAATATGCCTGCCCTCAAAATGTAGCAGAGCAATTAGAGCTGAGGCTCAAACATAGCAGCAAACCAGAGTATGTGGTTGGCACTAATGCTGTGGTTGCAGTCAAATCCCTGTTCAAACCCACAGAGCTTTTCGTGCTCATGACTATGAGGAATTAGGTTTGTATAACATGCAGATTTTGTGGCAATTGGATTTGAGGGTGTTTATTTATTTATTTTTATTGCATAGCACTAGAATAGCTCATTCTGGAATAAGCACATCTACAGACATAAATTATAAATTATTGTCATAGACATGACCCTGAAGATCTTTAAGGTCCCTTCCAATTCAAACCACAATGGTTCTATGATTTCTTCCCCCAAAGGAGACCTTTAGAAGTGTGTATTGCTCATTAGAGGGCACCACTGATGTCAAGAGCTCTGTTACTAGTTATTTGTTCACACAACACTTACTCAGCATCGTTAAAGCCAGTGTATAAATTCTCCATCAAAACTTTTGCTGATTTCTGGTATGCTATTTTTAGTTCTCTAGTTATAGCATATGTATATGGGTGTATACTTGTGTGTGCATAAAAATCATTTGGCAAGGAACCTTTCTACTGTATTTTTAGTTTTCTTGCAACTTTGCTTCTATATGTTTGCATCAAAGAAGACCTGTTGCATATCAGATAGATTTTAATCATCACCCTCTCTCTGGGTTTTTTTCTTAGTTTGAATAACTTTATTATTTTTAAACCTCTTAAGCAAGAATATATTTTTTTACCTCAATTCCAGTTTATTTTGTTTTCTTTTGTTTTTCTTTATACTAGTGTTGGTGGTTTGTGGTTTTTTTTGGTGTTTTTTTTTCTTGTTTGTTCATTTGTTAAGGGGTTTTTTTTGGGGGGGGAGGGGTTGGATTTGGTTGTGGGGTTGTTTGTTTTTTTGTTTTTGTGGGTTTTTTTTAATCTTTGGGATATTTTGCAATGCCAAAGTTCATGTCCATTCAGTTTGAGATTTGTTGGGTTTCTTTTAGGTAAGAGCTCAAGACATTTAAACATCAGATTCATGAAACTAATGTGAATGGAACAGGCAAAAGATGTTTCAACCATGATAATAGTAGTAAAACATTATTCATTCATTCCAGATCACCTTGGAACTTGATTACTTTTTTCCTAAAGGTGTTTATTCATTCTATAAAGTGCCAGCAACTTAAATGTACTTTTAAAAGTTCCAAAAGATAAAAATAAAACCACAAAACAGAGGTATCAGATATGTAATATTTAAAATTATTAGGTATCTGTCTACTTATATCATGTTATTCAACTCCATTTAGAAATAAAATATTTACTGAAAGGTGTTAACAGTAATTCCCCATGTAGTGGCCATTATATTCAATGTATTGATAAATAGAACACATTGGACATTTGCAGCAAAACACATTTTTAAATTATAAAACAGGTTTTTTGACATATTTAATTTGACTTGCAGAAGTTTTTTGTTGGTTTTTTTTTTTTTTCCTAAAAAAAAACCTCTGAAAGTTGAATTATCTAGAGTTTCAGATGATCTGTAAAGGCCAAGAATTCCTCTCAGACAGAACCTCCTCATGCTAGGAATAAATTATGGCAAAATAAGAGAGAAGGTGACAAAAAAATCTACCTGTCCCTACTGAGAGAGAAAGCACCTGGGATAAATTACATAAATATTCTGCAGAATACCAATGAACGTGTATCATTAAATGATAACAGTTAAATTTTCAAATTAGATTTTTGTGGGGAAAAAAGCACAACTCAGAACATTACAGAATCATAAAATTACAGAGTCAGGTCCAAACCCCTGCTCAAGCAGGGCCTCTACTGTAGGTTGCTAATGATGAAGACATTACAGATTCTCAAAATCACAGAAAGGGTAAGGCTGGAAGGGACCACATCAGATCATCTGGTCCAACCTCCCTGCTCAAACAAGGTCATCTCAGAGCATTCAGATGGTTCTTGAATATCTCCAGTGAGGGAGACTCCACAACATCTCTGGGCAATCTGTCTCGGTATTTAAGCCCCTTCAAAGTAATAAAAGGTTTTAGTTATGTTCAAATGCCTCATGCCCATTATCTCTTGACCCATCATTAGATGCCACTGAGAAGAGTCCACCTCTCACTGCTTCATTTTCTCCTGCACAGTATTTATCCACATGAATAAGATTTCCCCCTGCGTCTCCAATCTCTTCTCCAGGTTGACCAGGTCCAGCTCTTCCAGTCTTTCTCCTTATATAAAAGTTGTTCCAACCCTTTCATCATCCTCATGGTCATTCTTTAAACTGACTTCAGTAAGTGGATATTATCACCCCTAAAGATTCATGGTCTAGTAAAGACAAAACCAAACATGAACAGGAAGTGAGATGAGGGATAATAATTGGAAGACAATAACTACCAATTTTGATGGGAGAGAGATAAAGGGTCAGTTAGAAAAACTTACTAGTTTCTTCTATGCCAGTAATAATAACAAAACTGGCAATGGTACACTGATAAAGGCATTCTGATCACCTGCATACCTATGAAGTCCCTCCAGATTCCAGTGAACCAACATTGAGTCCCTGGAGATAAGGGTGATATTGCTTTCCCTGTTGAGGTTCTGATTATTAAGGACTGTGAAAAAAACTCTTCCTGCTACAGTCAGATCTCCAAATGATCAGTCTCAAGCATTCTGCATAGTCAGGAGACACGGCAATATGGAAGGGCTGAGAACCCCTGTCATTGCAGTCTTCCAGGGTATTGCACTAAAGAGAACAGGGCAAGCTCATGTTTGTCAGTAACATCTGATGGTTACAATAATCCCATAGCAGTAACAGTGTTTATGTTTGCAAAATGCTTCAGGTAAAGTTTATTTAAAGACATACATAAATATTGTTCTTAACACGAGTACATGCTCAAACAACTTGAGTTTACTTATCTAAGTATTTACCTCCCATAATTTCTTTTCTTCGGTGATTGTGCTTAAATTCTTACGGTTTTGATCCTGAGATCTTAAAGATCCTTGAAGAGGAATCAAGGCTTTTCTTGAAGTCATAGAATCATAGAATGGCTTGTGTTGAATGGGACCTTAAATATCTCATTCCAGCTCCCCCACCATGGGCAGGGACACCTTCCAGTAGAACAGATTGCGCAGAGCTCCATTCAACTTGGCCTTGAACACTTTCAGGGATGGTGCACTCACAACTTCTCTGGGCAGCCTGTTCCAGTGCCTCACCACCCTCACAGTGAAGAATTTCTTCCTAATATCTAATCTAAACCTACCCTCTGCCAGGCTGAAGCCTTTTCCTCTTGTCCTGCCACTGCATGCTCTTGTTAGTCTCTCTCCATCTTTCTTGTAGCTCCTTTCAGGTACTGGAAGGCCACAATTAGGTCACCTCCAAGCCTTCTGTTTTCCAGGCTGAGCAACCCCAGGTCTCCCAGCCTTTCCTCACAGGAGAGGTACTCCATCCCCCTAATCAACTTGGTGACCCTCTTCATTATACTAATGAAGAAAGTAGGATGAGATAGTTAAATTTACTACATTAACAGTTAAGGCATCATTCTTGTGACCAAAGAGCTTGGTCCTTTTCCAAATAATGTATACCTGACCTATCCCTATTTCAGGTAATTTCACAAATAGTCATTTCATAATGACTTCATTAGTCTGTAAAGGATGTTAAAAGGAAATAATCACAGTCTATATTAAGCACTCATTTTCTCTTCCTGTAGAGGAGACAGCTGTCAAGGAAGGGGTTTGATAAATCATGAAACATAACAAATTTAAAAAATCCACAGATATTAGTTACAAGTCATTGTTATGTAAATAATTCATTTGTTTCATAAATATCATCTTAATTGTCCAAAAGGCAGAATGAGGCACAAACCAATGTGATTAGACCAAGATTTAAACAAAAATATAAAAGATTGATCAAAAACATTTACAAAATAACTCAGAATGTAAACATTTGTGGATGTAACTTTTACTGGGATGAAATGAAAATAACAAAGAAATGATCTATAGAGGAAAAACAGTGATTGTTGAATGGAAAGCAGTTGAAAACAAATAATGTGATTTTGTGGTAGGGAAAGTAAATAATGAAATGAAAGATGAATTCTCTTAAGAATTATTACAAGGAATTAGAAACAAAAGACAAAAGAAAAAGCAAATTTATTAAATAATTACTAGTGGCTAACACATTTGGGGAGAGGGGTGAAGAACTGATTAGTAACTTTTGCATTTGTTGGAAAGGTGAGATCCTTTCAGAACGTTAAAATTACAAGATTAAAATAATTTAAGGGAAATGGAGTTAAAACAAACCAAGCAACAAACAAGCAAACAAACAATATGGAATAATGGATTAAATGGAGAATCACATGTTTATCCATTCATATCTATCTATTCATGTCAAAAGCCTATGAAATGAGTCAGCCAATTAAACTGTTCAAAATGGAGAGGTAAGAGTACAACATGAGAGACCTCTTGTTTTTTCCTGGTGGAGCTTATAACAGAAATTATGTAGAAGAATATTTTAAAATGTAATGTTGATTGACTTGCATGACGAGTCAAGTGTTCATTATTAACATGATACTTTAGGGGTTTATCTGACATTTATTAGATAGTAAGATAATTGTATTTTTTATATATTTTAAATTTTTATTATGAGAAAAAAAGAACTGAGCTCTATACTCAGCAACTACCAGATAAGGTGCAGGTTTGCAGTGGGATATGGGAGCAGTGATTCAATGACTCTATGTGAGACTTTAAGTGGACTGGTGTTCAGCCATGTTTTGACAGTGAGTTCAGAGAGGTTTCGCTTTCTGCCCTAATTCTCTTCCCTCATTTTGCAGTATGCTTTTTGAAACATGGACAGCCTGTTGCTGTGCAAAACATATTAGCACTCAGTTACTGATTTCCTGAATGCTATTTAATTCAAATAATTAATCATAGTAAAATGGTATCCAAAATTTAATGAGGAAAAAAAAGGCTGAATCATGCTAGTAGATAGGAAACTGCCTGTTTAATTAAAATTACTTAAATGAGGCCAAACTCAAATAGGAAAAAAAAAAAAAAGGAGAAATGTTGAAAACATCTTTAAATGTGCCATGAAATATACAGCTCCCAAAGAGAAAATGAAGAGAATGCCATCTAAGTGTGCTATGGGGAGGGTAGTATAGCTCTTAGAGGTGGCATTATTGCTGTGATAGACAATTGGTATACCTCAGCCAGAACATTTTCTGCAGCTTTGTTGCAGTACCTCAGCAAGAACATAATCGCCCTTGAGCTAGACAGAAGCAGAGCAGCAAGAATAATATCCTTGGAGATGTGTCAATAGAGAAAGGTTAAAGAAGTTTAGTTTCGTGCAATATGAGAAGAGACTTTGTAAAAAATTAATTTAAGTTTCTGGGGCTATTAACAAGTTACTAGGCATGATTTGAGAACAGAAAAATCACAGAAAAATGAAGGTCCTTAGAACAGCAGAATATAAAACTTAGCCTGTTAAAACACACAACACGCAGCAGACCAGATGCTCATCTGGGGAAGCTTGAGGTCAGCCTATGAATGGCATCAAATTACACTAACTTACACCTGCTGAGGATCTATCTTGAAATTAATTTGCCCTCAGAACTTTCTTGTTCATTTTAAACCTTTGCATTTTGGTAAGTAGAATAGCTTACTGAAATGGATAAATAATTCCCTCAGAGTGACACGTTAAGTGAATATCAAGAGAATTTTTCTTTTGTTTTGTTTTATTTCTTCCTTAGTGTCATGCTTCCTTTTCTCCTGCTTTCATTCAAAGCCTGCTAAGCAATACAATAGAGAGATCAGAATAGGATACTTTGATCAATCAGGTTTCAGACAGAAGTTGTGGGAAGACTTTTTTTTCCTCTCCATGAAACAGTTCAAGCATTTTGGGATCTTCTCAATGTCAAGTTTATTTCATTTATTTCTTTATTTTAGTTAAGTACTCGTGTGGGGAAAAATATTTACTTTGGAAAGACATTGCCCTTAGATCACATTTTAAACTGCATTCTTATTTGACATGTTTTCAAAACTTAAGGTTAATCTACGTTGACATCAGCTTAGTTACAAAACAGGGTCTGCATTTTCAGTATTATGTGTCTGCTAGTGGTTAAGCTCAATGGGAAGCTTCTCCATCATGTATAATTTGGAAAAGCTACTATATGTTAATGATTATGTTCCTTTTCAGGAAATGTCCTTGGATAGACCTTGACCTAGACCAACTCTCAGGTATTTTTTCTAAGTCCTGAACTAAATAAAAGTCAAGAAAGTACAAAAGTGTAGAAAAAGAACAAAATGCCATGGAAACAACCCATGATTATGCTAGAACAAATCAAAGACAATACAAACATTAAAATCCAACAAGAATATGAAAAGTCATTATGTGAGCCTGAATTGTTTCAAATCACCTTGTATGTGATTTGTGTAGTTGGATTCTGTTATTGCTAACCAGAACTGGTTATGAACTCTGAGCAAATTCTAATAGAAATGAGTTCCAGGCATCACTGCGGCCTATAAAGCAGTTTCTGTATATTGTAAAGAGTGGACCATGTGTCATGGCTTATATCTATTGATGCTAGTTCAGAACTCATGCTCCTCTAGGCTTCTGGAGATCAGCATACTCCAGGTGCCCTGGGCTTTATAGTTCAGATGAAAGATTAACACTTAATTTAATAGATAGTTACTGAAATTCTGCAGGGCATATAGTCCAAGACATTCCCAAATCCCATTACCACTCTTCTAGACAAACACAGAAGTCATCATCACTATTTACTATTTCCAGTAAAGTTACAGACAGAATCATTGATCAAATCTAAGATCTCTGTGTGGATGTCCAGAGCAGATGTAAGAACACCTCCACTCTGGTGGTTTAGCATTTGTGGTTTGGCTAAGGGCCATTTCAGCAAAACACTGTGGATCAATTCAAGGAGTGGCTGAGGTAATTTGATCTGTTCAGCCTGGAGAACAGGAGGCTGTGGGGAGACCACATTGTGCTCAACAGCTTCATGATGAGGGGAAGCAGAGAGGCAGACACTGATCTCTTCTCTGTGGTGACCAGTGATAGGACATGAGAAAATGGCCTGAAACCGAGTCAGAGGAGGTTTAGGTTGGATATCAGGAAAACTTTCTTCACCCAGAAAGTGGTCAGACACTGGAAGAGGCCCCTCAGTGAGTGGTCATGGTTTAAAGCCTGCCAAAGTTCAAGAAATGTTTGGACAAAGCTTGCAGGCATATAGAGTGACTCTTGGGGTTGTCCTGTGCAGGGCCAGAAGTTGGACTCTCTGATCCTTGTGGGTTCCTTCCAGGTCAGGGTATTCTATGATTCTATGAACCCATCTGAGGCCTCACTCATTACACTGAGAACTAGAAGATGTAGAGACATATTTTTACCTACAGTCTGACCTGGAGTTTACATTATGTACTTAATTTATGCTGTCAGGAAAAGGGAGTAGCCTCATCCTTTGCCTCAATTACATACACTTCTAATGTTTTTTTTTTCTTTTTAGTGTAGCAAATGGGTTGGGATTTGTTGTATGGCATGAGAAAGGGAGGAAGAGCTTGCCAGTCAAGAAAAGCACTCCGATTTTTTAGTTCATTGACTGGCAATTGCAGCTCACTTTTGTCTTAAGAGGGATTATGTGATTTACCTTTCTCTTATAGCCTTTTCTTCTTATTAGTGAGACAATTGCATGACAACTGTCTATTTCAAAACACACAAGGGAAAAAACCCCACAAAAATAAGACAAAAAAAATGAGGTTAAATCAAAGATGAACACATCCACAACGAATCTGCCCATCTTGTAGATAATTTGAATGTTTCCTATACTTAAAAATACAACTAGTGGTGCAGATGGAAAACAAATGGGTCCACTGGGTTCTAATACTCACAGACAAAAACGAGGAAGACTAATTTTTTCCCTGAGCAAATGCTGTTGCACAGACCACCCTTACACTGCTAACCATATTTACAGAGCTGATGTGCTCAAAGGACATCTTGATGGGAAGCAGAGCATGTGGAATGTGACCTCTTGCTTTATGCAATTCAAGGAAATGCTGCAACAGGTTGTGAGAAACAGATCAAGTTGGAAGAATTCTATCTGTAGTGGTGGGAAAATGAAGACAGCTTTAAATGTGTGCCAACTAAGGAAAATAATCATATGGATTTAATTGACTCTAGTTGAACACCTGGGACACATGTTTTGATCAGCTCACATTTATTTCTTTATTTATCCATTCATTTTTAAGTTCCCTCCAATTTCTTCCTCACTTTACAGACAAAAACAAAGCTGAAAACACAATGATTTCCAAGTTCTTTTGTCTTGGTTTGAGGGGAAAAACCAAAATGTTTACCAAAAGCAGAGGAGAGGATTCCTTCACAATAATCATGTCACTCTTTATTAAATTTAAGAAAAGGAACTTTAATTAGAAAATGGATATAAGAAGGATAACTGTTCTTAACTATTTATATATCTATATAGATATATAGATATATAGATATATATATCTCCCAGGTTGCTGCCACGGTGGGGTGGGCAGCCGTGACACTGCCGGCGACAGTGAGGCCAGAGCAGTGGCTGGGGGCCCCAATGCCGAAAAACCAGGAAAAACAGCAGTGGCAAGAAGAAAGTAGCTTACTCCACAGAAGCAGCGAGGAGCAGGAGAGAAAGGTTTCTCTCCCACACCTGGCATACGCAGCTCCCACCTTCCCCCAGAGATGTGTATTGTCCCCAAGAACAAAAGAGACAGTGCAAACCCGTTCCTTGCTACACCTTACCCCAGTCTGCCCCCCACCCAAACGATCAAGAAGCAATTGGTAGCAGTTAACTACTTCTTTTGTGAACTAATGGCACGGGGATTTAGTGGTAGGGAGAGAATTTACATAATTTCAAAACTACAATATCTTTATATTAGACATTCATTTTCTAGCTTTCATAAGTGGTAATAGACTGAGGGTGTCAAATTTGAGATAACAAAAGTTTCTGGATCTTTAGTAACCTTTTTTGTTGTGTAGGATTTTGTTTTGTTTTCTTTTGCTTTGCTTTAGTTATGTCTTAAAATGTCTTATATTTCAAACAAAAATCTGTATATACTTTGTCATTTTTCTAAAATCTTCATCTAAAGGTATTTCTAACCATTTTTATTCACAGGATACTGGGACAATGGGAAGCAAGGAGCTTACACAGCAAACTGAATCTAAGATATAATGCTCAAAATGGTTAAGGCAGTGTAGAAGCTACAGAAAGGGATAGGAACTGACAGAAATAGTGGTATAATATCCTTACTTGTAGCCCAGATTACACTGGCAGCTTGTGGTTACACACCATTTTAGACCATTCTCATGGCAGGTAATTGCAGGCAAATGGCTTTACTTTATGTAAAAATCAGAATGGCTGGTTTGCAGCCATTACATGTACCTGCAGAAACCTCTCAGTCAGTTCAAAACAGGTTTTGGTGTCAGGCCCTTTTCTGTTGCGTGAAAGAAAAAGCAATTGAGAAGTTTAATAGGCATATTTAAATGTGTCCTTATCTAGTTATTCTCATAGTCACATTCTTTTTCTCTTCTTTTTTCTCAACTGATCTTCATCCTGACCCTAAGTTGTCTTGCTCCATTGTGCTGGATCCAAAATGGATAATAATTACAGAAGAGAGAGATTCTATACCTACATTGGGAACCTCTGAGCTAACTTCAAAGGGGTCTTAAGGTCAGTTCTACAGTGTTTAATTTCAGTGTTTTTTCAGGGGACAGGATCAGCAGACTGATGTTATCACCTCTCTAGGCTTTAAGAGTATTATCTGTAAATCCATAATACTGACCCTGGAAATCATCTAAGGTGATTAATTGCGGGTACTGTCATCTGGATGATGCTTCTCAGGTATTTTGGTGCATGTTTACCATTACAATTTGCCATGCTGTTGAAGCAAGTAGTGCAACCAGGCTCCTTTACGATCAAGACAAAAGTGTGCATCCTTGCTTCTCACACACTAACCAGTAATTAAAAGTACTCTTCTGGAATAAATAAAACACTGATTCAGCTCTGCCCCAGGGATTTTGCATCCCAGTTTCCAGCATCCCAGCAGAATACATAGACCATTTGATCAGTGTCTGTGCTCAGGTATTACCTTCATAATATCTAGCCGTGTTTAAAGAGTGAAGCATAAATTGGAATATGTGCAAAACAAAAGGATACAGAGTCTCTAATTTAATGGCAATGGAACTCATAAAGGAAATACAATCCTGAGCTTAGCCTGAAAGTATTTGCACTCAAATAGCCTATGAAAAGTCACCTGAGACCAGACATAGTCATTCAGATATCAGACTCTCCAATAATTTTTTGTTGAAGCTTTTTCTGTTTTTCTAAGTTAATAAATATTCAGCAGGTGAGACCATAGGAAAACATAAGAGCAATCACTTAACACAGAAGACTGGTTCTCTGTTCTTAAACTTGTGAGTACCTGAAGATTATTATCTGTTGATTTATTTATTTGCCTATGTATTTTTACAAAGTAGAGTGTTTTTAAAAGGAGACAAAAGGGAAAAACATACTCTCAAATACCTTATACTTTAAATGTTCGTGCATTGACTTAATTTACTGACTCCAAAATTTCAGCATGGTATTTCTGGGGGGTCGCAGCCTCCCTCAGGCATTCACCTGCCCTGGTGTGGGTCTCTTCCATGGGCTGCAGGTGGATCTCTGCTTTCCCGTGTTCTTCAATTGGCTGCAGGGGCACAGCTGCCTCTCCATGGACTGCAGAGGAATCTGGCATCTGAAACACCTCCTGCCCCTCCTTCTCTACTGACCTTGGTGTCTGCAGGGATGTTTTGTCACATATTCTCACTTCTCCTTCTCTCACTGCTTTTGGGCAGTACTTTTTCCTCTCCTTAAATACATTATCCCAGAGGCACTACCACTGTCACTGATGGGTTCAGCCTTGGACATCAGTGGGTCCATCTTGAAGCTGGCTGCCTCTGGCTCCACCAGGAATGGAGGAAAGCTCCTGGCAGCTTCTAACAGGAGTCACCTCTGCAACCTCTCCACTACCAACCCCTTCCCCTCCCCCCCCACCCCCCCCCTTTTTTTTTTTTTTTAAGAAAAGTTTTTAGCTATTTAATTTCAGGAGAATGATCAGTTTATGAATCTTGAGAGGACTAAACTACTTTGAAGTTAAAAGCCTTCTTCTAACAGAGAGCATAACTAAAATTTCTGTCTGCTGAAAAGCACAGGTTAGGAATCATGCTTCTCCTTTGGCATTGTATAGGAGAGCTTGAGTAGGGATCACTAATTTTCCTTTCCAATAAAATGCTTTAATCTCTGTTGCAGGAGTACCATGAAAGGTCTCCCTTCCCTTTCCCTTGAATGGTGCCAAGAACTCATGTAACATTCAATAGGAAATGCCTGCTTTGAAGAAGGGGAGCAATGGATACTAATGTGTTATACCTTTTACAAAATGTGTACACTTGCTGAAATTTTTCAACACTAGGGAGGTATCAAAGCTTTTTATTGACTCAGGTGGGCTTTTAATTTCACCATGGATGTTTCAGAGTTAAAAACTTCTAAGAAGCATTTTACAAAGCTTACATCCAACAAAATTCAATGAGTTCATAGGTGGCCTTATAGAAGAATCACATCAAATCAATTTTGCAGCTTGCATCAGGTTTTCAGGATGCTCATTAAGCTATTCTAGGCATATTGAAAAGATATTGATCTCTGTTAAATGTGTAAACAAATCCTTTGAATGTTGCTGTATTGAGCTATCACAAACTCTGTAGATAGATTCAGGAAAATTAATAGTAATATACAATTTTAGCAGATGTGCAGTACCAGGTTCACTTTACAGAAAACATTTCCTTGTCACGAGGGCACTTTCTTGGCTCATGTTTTACTCAGTATCCACCAGGACTCTGAGATCCATTTCTGAAAAGCTGAACCATAAATTCATTCAGCCTCAGAAATTGAAGGCAGTTGAATATGATATTTGCAGCATTATTTTCTAGTAGATCTTCACAGCATTGTCTATTTTAGGCTTAGACATGTCTTAAGGTTGACATCCCCAGAATTTTCAACTTTACTACATGATTTCTGCATTGATTCCATTGATGCTGCTTGACAATTCTGTAGAATGGCATTCTTAATAAATCAAAAAGTTTTAATTGATGGAGAATATACCAGACCAGCCCAAAATTGTTGAATTTATTGATAGACTTAAATAGTAATACTTTGCCATGCTACAAAATGTACTTCTTACATTCTGTTATTCATAGGAGACATTCAAGTGGACTATGAACATGATGTAAAAATTCTTCAGTTAGATTTGAATTTGCTTGCTATGGTTTATTTAATTTTTAAACCATCTAAATAATTTATAATAATAGTAATAATAATTATTATTACTATTATAATAATAGTAATAATAATTATAATAATTATAATAATATAACAACAACAATAATAATATGATTGAAGATTTCTAAATGAACGACAACTGAGTGATCAATAATTATCACTTTACTATGATAAGGATATTCACTTTGTCCCCAACATATTTTTGGCAATGGATCTAAAATATTTTTTACTAGAGCCTAAAATTATTCAAACCATGTAAAAGTTGCAAGATATAGAGCAGAGAAAGCAACTACAGTGACAACAATTAGAAAACAATGTGACAGATGAACTCAAGCACTTCTGCTTCCACTCTTTTCTTGACATGCAAAAAAAACCAAAACAATTTCTTTGATATTTTCATAGAACAGAAAATTCAAATTAAATTTTTCTAAGTTCTCTTTTATTTCTTACTGTCTTTAGATGTCAAAAAAGTCTATGAATCTGAATTTTGAAAGAGTTGCCTTATAATCCTAAAGAGCAAGTTGTTTTCAGCACCTGCTTCTTCTCCTATCCCTAATTTTTGATGTTGAGAAAGGTTATTTTCCATTATGGAGTAGCTTCACCTTCTGCTGTAGCATCAATTTATCTTTCGCCTGAACACAGAGATGCACTGCAATTGAGAAGGTGACAAAAGAAGGGAAATTTTTCATGACTTTGGTGCACAATAGAAATCTTCTGCAGACCTAACTGATGGGACCTGCTGATTTTTATTCTGACCGCCTTAAAGGTTGCCTAGCATTTTGTAGACCTCATCTCTGAAAGCTTTTCACTCTCATCACCTCCAATGCACACACTGCAGTAGCTACCTTAATAAATTGATGTTTCATAAAAGACACTTATGTAGAGAAAACGCCTGTACATTACTCAAAAAGTTCTTTCTTCTGTCATTCTTACAGCCCCCACCTCAATACGGAAGGGAACAATCACACAAAGTAAAGAGCAAGGGATTTCTGATAAGAATTGCTTTGTACTGGAGCTGATTGACTCTCTCTGACACCTTAAAGCTTCCCACATCAGGTAATGCCTTTCCTGAAGCCACTGGCTGGGGCTGGTTGATAAGGGTACTTGAAATGCTGAAAGCTGTGATCTTGTTAAAAAGGGTCAAAAGAAGCAATCTTAGTAACATTTCAATGGTTGGATTATTGCTACTGAAGAGAGCAGTAAATGCCACTTACAACTAAATTTTCCACTTCATCCGAGGTAGGGATAACTGTTCTTCTGATACCTTTCCCCTAAGGAAAGCTCTGTAGCAGTAGGCAAAGGAAAGTAATTACATATTTAAAGATGCAGCTGTCTTAGATAAATTCAATGCAGTTGGGAAAAATATTAATACAAATCCAGGGAAAAACAGAAAGGAATTACTTACAGACATTTTTTTCCCATTTAATATATTTGAATAAATCAGGGAAACCATGCCAAATAGCTCAAATTAATTGCTTAAAATCAACTAATATGCATAACTGTATATTTATAGTTAGTTTCTTTGTTTAACTGCTGGCTCTTTAAATGCCTCAATCTTTTCTCCTGTCATGGCTGCTCAGGTAACATAAACCTTCGTAACCAAGATATATAACTATATTATAGTATCAATTTGTTGTTTGTTTGTTTTTTTCTTTGCCTTTGCTTGCCTTTTCTAAACCTAAAAGATGAGCAGATCTCATCTTTGATAAGCCACAGGGGACAGAAGAGGGGAACATCCTATTGATGATAAACAGGAGGCTTGGCTCTATGCGACTAAATAAGACAAATCCAGGAGATATCCTGATTTTGGAAATTAGACTCAGTCTTTGAATTAACAAGGTTAGTCAGCTACAGAGTGCAGATAATTTCTTACTCTCAGAAACTAGTAAACAAGATCCTAATTTTTTGAATGAATTGTGAAATTACACTAGAAATTGTAGGTGTTTCATTTTGTGGTGGGTATGTCCAGGATTTGACTGGAGTGTCTCCAAGTAGGAGATGTACACAAATATAGGATAGGGCAAACTCCAAGCAGTTTGAAGAATTTCCAGAAGGCTCAGGAGACAGCCAGAACCATGGATTCTTTGCTCTGAATTGGCCCCATGAGCTTTCCTAGTTATTTTCTGCATGAAAGCAGTTTGTATGCAAGAAGCTTCTATGCTACAACTCACTTTGTCTTAATCTTATTTAGGGAACAGCAACACTTGATGTTGTGGGCAGAGAAATGGTTGTAGAGAGGTTAAAAGTACTGGGTTGATATGCACTATTGTATCACATAACACTATTTTAGACATATAGGTGGGTCTGTCCCTCTGGCCTGTCCCTTTCTCTAAGCTGTGGCATGTGGCCAGAGATTCCCATCTTGACAGATCAGAAGATCTTCATGCCAAGATATGGAGCCACAAAGTAAATATTTGTCTGTCTTTGCAGAGGGACCTTAACCCTCTGCAGGTCACCTTTAAGCACTTGACAAGACACAATACAATAAGCAGTAGAGAGAAGGCTTTCTATAGAAGATAGAGAAAAAATAATTACAAAGAGAAGGTGAAGAAGTGCCTCTTACCTCTCTACAGAACATAAGAACTTTCTAAAAAAGATGGAAAACTGGAGGTCCTTAACAGTATGTTCAGATCCATGACAGGAGTTACCTCTACGGAAGCTGTTTAACTAAGCAGAAGTATATATTTCTTTTAATTTTAATTTTAGTGCACCTAATTTTATTCTATGAATTCTTTAATATTAATTTGCAGATGTTTTCATATTCTGACATGAAGTGAAACTAAGTGTGGATGTGAATATCCAGACTAGTTGTTAAGATTGCTCTTTGTCAGATTTTACATGGTGATTTTTCAAATCAAAATAAGCCATTTGCTGGAACCCAAGTAAGTTTCCTATATAAATACTTACACTCAAATATTTTATATTTGCGTTATTAACGATTACAAAATGCAAATTTTAGAATATAAAAAATGCCTGCATTATTTATATGTGTGTGTGTGTGTGTGTGTTTGCGTGTGTGTGTGTGTGTGTGTGTGTATTTAAAATCACTTTACTTTTCTGCGATGTTTACAGTAACCAAAATGCCACAGACCACAGGTCTTATATGCTTAAGAGTTCAACAAAATTTTTGTTGTTGATTGATGTGTGTATTTTTGTGAAGTATTTTATTCTAGTCTGTTCCTTTTCCTTTTTTTTTTTTTGTTTTTTTTTTTTCCCATAGCGTGGTACTTTCTATAGTACTTTTATAGGATTTTTAATACTTTCCCTCTTATTTTTAAAGTAATTTCTATATATTGACCTGCTGATAGTGCAGTTTTTTCTCACTGTGGCAGTCTTGAGTTCACTAGTTTGCTCAAATTCTCTGCAGACTGGTAAACCTCCAACTATATTCACAAGTCTTTTTAGTCTGGGGAGCTAATTTAGCCAAACCAGATGATTTTAAGCAGGCTGTCAGGGACACTTTATTTCTAGTTATGGGGTTAAAATATTTCATTTAGGAGTACTGGTTCATTTCCCACCAATTTCTTTGATTCTTACCACCACTTTCCCTTCTCTCTCTACTGCACATATTTAGAACACTATGTATGAGGTTTATCCATGCATAAGTTAAATGCTAAATTAGTCACACTAGACTTGAGACTTGGTAAACAACAGCATCATTTTCTCTTTCATAAAAGTGAAAAAAGTTAGATGTTTTCTAGACTAGCAGCTCTGTCACTGCTACTTGAAGCTTGCCACAAACTAAAATTGTTCTGAAAACTGACTTGTTTAATTGTTACATAAAACACACCTGTCTGAGCTAAAGCAGTTTCCCCCTCAATTTGTATGAGTCTATACTGTCTTCTGTGATATTTAAAAATTCTGGTTTGGTGGCCAGCATGATAGCTGGAATATTTTCACTACAGCTGTTCCTTGCACTGCAGTCTCTTTCTATGGTGCAGTGGAGATCCTCTAGGAAACAATGTTCATAAGTAAAATAATGCACTTGTGTATACATAGTATTGCAGAGCTAAAGAACTGAACCACAGTGAGCCTGCAGAACTTTCTGGTTAATTAAGATGTTACTAATGGGCAAGAAGTCCTAAGGTGGTCTATTTTTGCAATACACTTAAATTTTCTTTACTGAAGGTTAAGTAGGAGAAATGTGAAATTAAATTTATAGAGAATTTGCAAGTTTCTCCTTAACACTTTGCCCTGTACCAGGAAGGGTACAGGGTTCTTTCCAGATCCAAATGAAAGGGCAGAGCAGTAAGCATTGTAACAAAAGTGCTGTAATAACAACAGGAATAAAAATATGATAAGAATTAGGAAGAGAAATACAGATAGTGAATAAATCTATTCTCTCAGCTGTTGGCAGTCCCACTCTCATGTGGCATCCCACATATCCCAGGTGAACAGCCCTAGAGTATTGTATGGACGCCAACCTATGCAGAGGTTCACCACCGCTCCTTACTGTGAATATAGCAAACAAAACATCTACTTTTTTTTTTTTAACATGAATTTATTTATTAATATAACTGGATATATGTTTCTACTGCCTTTCAGTATGTTCCCCTTTATTTTTAAAGGCATTGTCCTGGGTCAACTCAAGCTGACCAATGAGTATCTCAAGCCTTAGCTCAAAGACTACCCTGTCCATCAGAGTTTGCTCAAGACAACTAACTCCTTGAATACAATGTATTCCACAAGACTCCCAATAAAAACTCTTCCTTCTTGCTGATTGACAAAAGTACTGAAATACACTGGATATTTTAATCTGCAAAAAGGAAATGTCATGTGGTCCCCATGCAACACTTCAAATAATAATGATGTTTACAGAAATATCTGTTTACTAATACATTAGCACCAACTAAATCACTGTGTATATTATCATGTACACCTCATTTAACTGCAGTCAGACCTGTCATGAATTTGCATTAAATAAAATATTAGTCATCAACTAAATGCTAGTTCTGTCTTTTCAATCAGTAATTAAAATTTCCCATACTGTTTTGTGATAATATACCTAGTCACCAGGAAAAAAAAAACATTTTGTAGTAGGATTTACTTTGTGTTTGTTATATTCTAATGTTCTCTTCCAAATATTATGATTTTTAATATAATTTTGAAAGCAATAGCACCTGGGAAATAAGATTTCATATAAACAAGTTCTATTTGCCATCTGTTTATGCATGAAAACAGATGGGGGCCTTAGACAGATGTAGGGTCAGCAGCACATGTTTGACAGGATGGTCTTCTGCTGAAGGCACTAATTTAGAATTGAGAATGTCTATGCTATTCTGTCTCTGACAAACAGTTTCTGAATAGTCTTAAGTGAGTCACTTAATCTCATTCTTCCTCCTCTGTTTCACTAAAATAACCTTAATTATTATTTTTCACATTTTTTATCAATGTCATTGGTAGAGATGAATCCACTAACAGAAGCTGATAGCTAACTAGGAGTCAGTGATCAAGATCTTGTATTTAAAATGTATTCTGAACAGAAGATGGTCCAAAATTATAAAAGGAGTAGTGTATCCCAGGGAAGTAAACTTAAGAGTATAACTAAGAAGAAAGAGAAATTTACAATGAAGAACATCAGTGATAATTGGGGGTCCTGCAGGAAAATTATAAAGATATGCTGATGAAACTTCAGGTTTGCAGTTAAGAAATATTATGTTCTTTCTGAATTTTCAGATACTTCGCTTTTACCATAAAGCACAAATGCAAGTAAGCAAATTATTTATCCTTTCTCCTCTCAAGTCTCTGGCAGCAAACCTTACTGGTAAAGTTATGAGCTTTAATCTAATATACATAGACATTTCACTTAACCCAGCATGGTATTTTAACTGACAATATCATCATACAAATCATAATGTGTGTATTAACAAAAAATTAGGAATATCCATCAGATATTTTAATAAGTCAACATCCAGATCATGCCAAATTTCCTGTTAGCATGACTATGGGAAAGATCAAATCTTGGGTGATAAGTTATTCAGCACCAAAATTAAAGACCTGAAGTAGACATAAAATTACTGGATAACTCAAAAAAGGTGTAGTAAAGATAAAACAAAAATAAAAACAACAACAACAACAACAACAACAACAAAAACCCACAAAAAAAACCAAACCCCCACCAAACATAAATAATAAGCTACAAAGCTAGTCTAATCTAATTTATAGAGCTTAATGAAAAATTACATGTCTGAGGAAAACTCTGAGAGTCTTGCAGCCTTAAATAATGAGGAACAAGGTTATCCCCTTGAAATCAGTGGCTCTTAAAAGACTTTTTTCAATATCAGACACTCAACATCAGTCTTCCTTGCAATGATATAAGAAGGGGCAGGAAAAAAGTCTCTGAAGGTGAGAATAGATATACAAGTGAGTCACACACTGTTTTGTATATACAGAATCATAGATTATCTCAAGATGGAAGGGATCCATAAAGATCATTGAGTCCTACTCACTGCTCCTCAGAGGATTAACTAAAATCATATGACTACAGTGTCATCCAGACACTCCTTGAAAACCTTGATGCTGTGACCACTTCCCTAGGGACTCTGTTTCAGTGACCTTCCAGTGTCTCAGTGAAGAGCCTTTTTCTAATGTCCCATCTGAATTTCCCCTAGCACAGTTTCGTTTCAGTTCCTTATGTCTTTACCTTTGTTCACCAGAGAAAAAAGGCATCAACACCTACCCTTCTGCTTTCCCCTCCCAAAAGTTCAGCCTGTCCAGTTGTAGAATCTTCAATTTGTAAAGGATTTTGAAGAGTTTGAAAGAACATAACAATCACTCAAATTATTAAAGGATTGGAGAAAATGCCTTAGGAAAAAGTACAACTTAAAAGCATAGCCTGCTTAGTTTACGTAGACAATGTTTGAGAACTTGATTAATGTAGGTCACCAGCAAAAGTTCAAGGAAACAAAGAGCTCTTTAGTTTCTATGTTAAAAACATAATAAGAACAAACTGCTAGATAGCTACAACAGGCAAATTCAAATGATAAATAAACTTTTTTTTTTTTTTAACAGTGAAGGTGAATCATTTTTGGAACACTCTATTAAGGCAGCTCTTTGTTTGTGAGAAGAATTTAACACATTCAGTTAGTCTTCTCATTTCCATCTGTATTTTAAGCTCCTGGTGAAACTGCCAGCCCAAAGTATGTTTGTGTGGCACAGTGAAAGACAACACAGTGATTTCTGGAGAAAATCCTAAGTTTGCTGGTCAGGATCTCATGTTGTCTGAAGGCAACATCTCATCTTTCCTTCTTGAGTCATATTGAAGTCAGAATTAAGTTGCCAACATGCAGAATACTGTCCTTATGTAGATATGATGGACTATCCTGCCTGGTGTCCTGCTATCACTCCATGAGTCCTTTTTCTTTCTCATCCTTCACATACAGGCATCTTGGATGACCTAAAGCATGTGAGATGGTGCTAGAGATGTGAATTTCTGAAAATCCATTCCACCTTTTATTTAGAAGGAATGGTTAAATAATTCTTTTAATCTTAAGCAATAACTGGGTTCTTAATTTACAGTTGCTAACACTCTCCATTTGTTGGTTTTTCTAAATGATGCTTTGATGCCATTCTGAGAATCATAGTTTAGCCAAACATAAATCATTTTTTGAGTACAGTAATAACAGCAACAGCTTGAAACAATGTACCAGGTGACCTAGTGGAACTTATAACACAATGATACAAGATTTAGAGTCTTTATACTTGGTTTTTAAATTTAAAAGGATAGAATTTTAAGACTATTATTCATAAACAAAAGCAATGCAACAGTAACCAAAACAATTTGATCATAGTCCTTTATGAGCAGTGGATAGGATGCCAAATTTTGAAGCATATCTATTAGATTTTAATTTCTTGCCAGTTAGTAAAAAAAATGGTGACAATATTTTATTACTGAGGTCAACACTCTGAATTACAGGGTTTAGTAGCAGGATTAGCAGTGGCAGTAAGAAAATGCACAGTATTATGGTTTTGTGGACACATAAGTGGAAATTTGTTACTACTGAGGAGTCATTAAAATAGATGCACTCCTGGGAGTAGAGTTTATTTGCATAAGTGTTGCTGAAACTCTTTTTTTTTTTTTCCTTCTTTCCTTTTTTTTGGACAATCTAAAGCATTACATGTGTATACAGTACTCCCAATAAGATGTTATTAAGGTTAAGGGCTACCTTTTTAAAAGGAATAGACAAAAAAAAAAAAAAAAAAAAAAAAAAAAAAAAAAAAGAGAGAGAGAGAGAGAGAGAGCAGTCCCAAAGTACTGAAAATCCCAATTTTCAAAACTTTCATTTGAGAAACAGAAGACTGTCAATGTTGACCATACTTGTCTTGCTTTCTGCAACTGCCTTCCTGTCTATGGGCAATCACTATATGTGTCTTTCTCTTGTTATCCTGAAAGAAATGTTGCATAGACAAGGGTCTCATTTTCATTTCCCTTTGTGCTGGAGTACATCACCAAACCCAGATAAATTGTACTTCTTTTGCTGGGGGTGAAATGCTAATGTAATTGGTACTAAAGTTTACACAGGGGAAAAAAAAAAAGTCACATTCCTTAATTCACTCTTTCGCTGCCTCAAGAAGGTACAGGTTATTAAATAAGAGTGTTCCCCAAATCAGAGAATTATTGCTAAACATATCACCCCCACATCTCAAAGACATAAAAAATCTTGCTATATCTTCTTGAGGAACTTATACAAATTCTTTGTGAGAAATGAGGAGCCCAAACTTTAATTAGAACCAAAGGGTCTTGGAATACCTGAAGAAAAGTCCTTTTAGGAGCTTGTAAGGCCATGAACTATAAAAAAAAAGAAAATTAAAATATCATAAAGTCAAAATTAATGCATTGAATGTAAAGACAAGTCCTTTTTTGGTTTCAATACTGATTTTTTTGTTAAGCAATATGTGAGAGTAAGAATGGAAAGAAGGTTTTTTCTTTTAAAATAAACTCTGGATTTGCCCCTGGTGAGCCATTCCAGTCACCCTCCTTCAAGGACTCACAGGGATACAGGCTGGGTCATTTCTTTGTGGTAAAGTGGAAAATGTCCCAAACTGCCTCATCTTTTTGTACCTTTTGTGCTCGTGGGCATACCTGGAGCCATAATAAAGCCCTTGGTGATGGGGATGATCTGCAGCATGGACCTTTCACCTAGGCTGAGATCACTGGCAAAACCCCTTCCACATAGTGGAAAAAGAAGAGAAGAAACTGAACTGTTCTTTTTTGTGTTTCTGTTCAGAAACAGCAAGGACTTGCTTCCTTTCTTTGCTTCCTTCCCTCTGTCCTTTCTATCTTTCCTTCCTCTCATAATTCCTTGCTCCCTTTTTTGCTCTTTCTCCTCTCCTCTACACATTATTCCATGCCTTCTTACTCCTCCAATGTTTCTGAGATGGGAGGAAATGACAAAGTAGCAGAAAACACTCCAGGTCTTAGAAGAGACAGATACACCTCTAGCCTAGGATGTGTCACAAAATTAAGTTGTAGAAAGTCCAGCTCTGGGAAGTCACTGAATGTGTTTGACAGTGGAACATCTTCTTTTCTCATAAGTATGCTTTTTGTTTGGTGTGGTTTTCAAAGTTGTGAAATAAAATCCTGCCTTCCAGGAAAAGCATTGATTTTCCATCACCACTGTGAAAATTTCTGCAACAGATAGGTGAAAACCCTCAAATTTCTATTGACATACCACAATCAAATGAGAGCCTTTGGCTATTTCCTGCACTGAAGCACCATGGTAAAGGAATATATCTTGCTGTATAAAAAAAAATCTATTAAAAAGGAACAATATTGTTAATTCACTTCAGGGAAATTCAACTGGAAGGGCCTTGGGATACTGTATAATCTTAGCAAATTTTATTTTTCTAGAGTTTTGTTACAGTAAGTTCTGATGTAAACCATCAAATTCCATAAAACTGTTACATTAAAATTACTTGATATGCTTTCCATGGCTAAATAACTGAACAATTGCCCTTATGTCCAGTCTCAAGATTCATCTCTACTTCTTGTCAAGATTTTTAAAATAATCCAAGCCTTATTTTATGATTTATTTCTTGTGCAACCTGATTTTGGTGGGCATTTTGATACCTCCATATCTTAAGTAGCAATGACTAGCATGAATCTTCATTGGCTGAATATTCCGTGTACTTCTTGTTACTGATGGTAGGAATTGTCTCGTTACTTGAAGCAAAATTTGTGAGGCATAGGTACTATGGGATTGCATATAATTAGGTGCCTAAAGCAGATTAAGTGATCAAGTGAGGAACTCTGACTTCACCAAGGAAAAAAGTAGAGTCCCCTGGGAGGTCCCTGAAAACATCTTTCTTATTGATATAACTGATATACAGATATAATGAAATCATTGATATACAGTACTCCACTGGGCACTAAATTAAAGTACATGAGTCTCAAAAATGGCCCATAACAGGGAAAATTGTAAACATTCTTTATTATATATCATGAAGTAATTTAAATTTAAGTTCTTAATGGAATTTGGATTAAATTATATCTAGATTTAACTGATGAGAAAACCTGAATAAACCTAAACAGGTGTCACAGTCACACATGAGCCAGCAGAACTTTCCATGAAAGTCACTGAAGCTACAGAAGGAACAATGCATGTACACATTCATGAAACATCCCCAATGCAATGAATAAAATCAAAAACTACATAAAAAACAAGAGCTGAATTTTCCAAATTGTTGATAGTGTTCCCTGTTACAGTAGCCAGATAACACTTTGCATTTTTTTGCTTTGCTTTTGTTTAGCAAATGGAGCTCTGAAAACTGTGATCAATCCAGAAGATCAGGAAGCTTTTTTTGGCAAGTGCACAAAAGCATGCACAATGGATTTAGCAAGCTGATCTTTCATTCTGGGCAGATGCCAGTTTCTATGTGAAAGCAGGAGGTAAAAAAGCAGGACAGCGTGTAGGAAGCAACCTGAGCTGCACAGCTATGGATTGATTCCCAAAAGCTGTAAGGGCTAACACAACCACATGAGTAAATGTCTCATTACCAAGCTGAGTTTTATATTTCAGCAAGCAGGCCAGACCCTTAGTGAGTGTAAATCAGCATAAACTGCCTGAGGATGTGGCACACTAATTTGTCAGATCCCACATTTATTGGCGAACAATAGTCCTTTTTTCCTTCCTATGCTTGAAAATAAGAAGGCAGTTTTGTGGAAAACACATTTCACTTCCACTCTGTGCAGAGAAATGCATCTAGTGTTTAATCTTGTGTTCATGTGCAGTTTCCCCTCCCACCTTCTACCCTTGTTGAACAAGAACTTACAGGCTCAAGGCCTTGGGGAACAGGTGTCATGATTAGCAGCATGGGTCTTAAAGCTAAGGTATTGTGACACTTCTTTCATGTCCTAGCATTTACTTCAGTAGTAAATGGAAACACCTTACAGAACAAATACTAACCTCAGATTGCAGACTGTGATCCAAAATCAAATTCTGGACCTGAATTATCCTTGAAAATTATTTCAAAACTTTCTTCTTCTTCATGTACATGCCAAGACCCAATATAAGCCCTCAGTTTTTATTGCTGCTAAAATTTATCTTGTTGTCAAAAACAGATTGAATTTTCATCACACCAACTTATTTTTGAAGGAGAAATGGAAATGGCAAAATTCTGTGATTCTAAACTGATTATTTGGCTTCTAATACAAAGAAGCTGACAGCCCAGCCTGCCACAGAGGAAGTCCACAGAGCACAATATGTAGAAGCATAAGGTCCTCCATTTCTTTCAGGTGAGTTTGCTGAAGTGCCATGCAGTTGATAGAATCAGGATAGGTGGATAAGTGATCTGAGAGTCATGGAATCTGGATTTAAGGTAGGGCTAATTAAGGAAAATAACACCATTATGATCCATAAAGCTCCTACTTAACTATAGGACTGCAAGGAAGTTCAGGTTTCCAGAGTGACTGACTTGTATGTATACATATAGAAATATGAATAGACTTATGTCATAAAGACCCTCTGGAGGTTCCACTTGCTCTATGCACATATAAATTTGAACATAGATCATGTTTTCCAGGTCTGTGAAACACTAAATTTGTGAATGTCTCCAAGGATAGTTTCCACAATCTCTCTTGTCAGCCCATTCTGTGAATAACCACTCCCCTTGTAAAGGATTTTTGGGTCTCTTGGAAATTTCCCTCTTACATCTTTCACTCTGGCCTTTTGCCCTTTCATTGTATAGTTTTATGCAGACTCTGGCTCCATTAGTGGTTGCAGAGAACTGTTTAGTGCCTTTAGAGGCAGCTTTTCTAGTCTAAACCAACTCAAACTCTCCTGGTACCCATTCTGTACCAAACCCTACCCACATTAAGAACTTCTTGCTCTTAAGAACGTCTTACTCTTAATATGCAAATCCAGTTTGTTAATATGTCTCTTCTACTGGGAACTGTTAAATCAGGCAGTGCCTTTTGCCTCCCAAGGGCCAATTTCTGCATTTGGTGTTGTTGAACTCCATGAATTTTCTGTCAGCCCATCTCTGTATCTTGTCAAGAGCCTTTGAACAGTGGCCCTGCACCTCAGGACAGCGATGCTTCCCCCCACCTTGCTGTCAGCATTAGATTTGCTGTATGTTCCCTCTGGCTTTTAATGCAGAGGTCAAAATATCCCAACTCAGAGACATCTCAGATTCTATCAGAATCACAGAATCAAGCATTTAGGTTGGAAAAGACCTCTGAGATCCTTGAGTCCAAACTTTGACTGACCATCATCTTATTGAGTTTGGAAGATGGCAGTAAGTGCCACATCCAGTCTTCTCTTGAACACCTCCAGAGATGGTGACTCCACCAACTCCCTGGGCAGTCCATTACAATGTTTAGCAACATAATGTTTACCACTCAAGCTAAAGGAGGATCTGGAAGCAGGATGCATCAAACCTAAGCAGTTTGATCTGCTAGCTCTCAGAAGAGTGTAAAGACTTGTTCAACTTCTGAAAAAAATACAGCAGCATTTGCTGTTTATTTTGAAGTGCAAGCAGAACAGCATCTTTTTAGAGGTTACACCCAAAATAAACCCTTTTGCCTGAGCAATTTCAACACACAGCTTTTCCTCAGTCTCTAGTCTCATATTCTCATATTAATATCAAGGAAGAGGTTAAGTTATTGTTGAATTTGCTTCCCATTATGGAAAAGAACTTGGGGTTGATCTGGTCAGAGAACAGAGAGAAAAGTGAGAAATCATTTCTTCCTGAAAATCACAGTTGTTATGTGTTGGACTTTTTCTTACTGTTTGTACTGGAATTACAAGCAACAGAGACAACATTTGACCCTGAAAAAGAAAAGCCTAAGTGAACTTTTAAAATGTAAAAAAACCCCAAAAAACAAACAACAACTCCAGGAGATAAACAGTCCAATTAGTCTCCTATACTGATACACCTTGAACGTCCTTGTAGACCATATGGGGGGAACTCCAAAAATCTGGAGTGGCTGCACTGGGTCAGATTCTGTGTACCATAACCTAGAATCATATCAAAATAATTAGCTGTAGATACTCTAGAATAATAGGGAAAGAAAGGAATCATGGGGGAATCAAACTTGACAGTTCTCACCCATATGAAATTAAAACTGTGGGAATAGATAGGAAGGCTGTCTTGAGAGTAAATATTTCATGGGGAACAATCAGGAACAGTTGAAAGAGATGACTGCTCAAATTCAGTTAGACAGACATATTTTATTTTGCTTTATGGAAAACCCAGCAACTAAATCACATTTAAAAATGTGGCTGTCATCAAATGCCAATACCAAATAGCTGAGGAGTGACACAAGCTTTTACTCACTCCTTAATTATTAATAGTCTTGTTTTGTAGAAATAAGAGCTTAAGAAAAGCTGTCAACTCAAGCACACAATGGCAATTCAATGGCAACTTGCCTCCCCATCAGGCAGTTCTTCTCAGATTTACTTCACAGCTTGGACCAGAATTTCCCTAGAGACAGAAAGTAGTTGAAAAGCAGAAGAATTTTTGCTTCTTAGGGATGGGATGTTGCTTCTTGATACAGCTGAGAATCCTATGGTTCTAAAACTATATATACTATTGCAATAGACAAAAATGCTGTCTGGACACTTGCCACAACCAGGTGGGTCCCTGCAGTTGTAAAACAAGCATCTCCAAACTGATTCCTTTACCAAAAAAGATATGTACAACGTGGGTGCCTGCAGTAATTGATCTCAGATGTTCAGTCTGCCCAGTTACTGGCTCTGCATCTCAAGTCCTCAAAGCTGCCAATATTTGGACATAAAATCATAGAACCATTTAGGTTGGAAAAGAGCTCTAAGGGCATCAATTCCAAACATGAATCCATTAATCCATTTAAAGGGTGAGGTCCCTGCTCTAATTAATGGTACACAGACCCACTTGCACACACCAGACATGCACACTGTGGATTCCCATAGTGCCCCTTAGACAACCAGTCTACTCAGAGTCTGGGCCTTGGACACCCATGGACCTCCAGAAACCTCTAACCCCTAGACCGTAACTTACAGACTTCTTAGTAGCTACCTGGGACATCCTGGCTTCTCCATTACCCAGCTTGAAGACTGAACCTCTCTTGTATCCAGGCCACCTCCATATCTGTACTCTTCCCTTGCACCATATAATGAGTCCCATGTCCCAGGCAGTGACCTCCCTTTATCTGTGACCTCCCTTTATCTCCCTTTAGCTGCTCCATTCTCCCACTTGGTGGAGGCCTGGGACAGTCCAGGAATCACCTGGGACTGATGCCTAAGGCTGGGGCTCCCCAGCCTGCCTTCGTGTCTCTGGACTCCTCTATACTTGCAAAGGTGAGAGTTTAACCACAGCAACAGGCTATACCGGTGTGCCGAAAGGCCAGCCGGAGGGGAAGGCGGCTGGCTTGGTTAAATAGGGAAATTCTGAAGGAAATCAGGGATAAAAAGAAAGTTTACAGAATGTGGAAAAAGGGGCTGG